>JBAIAA010000103.1:1310000-1383142 GCA_037893245.1 Crossaster papposus
GCACGAATTCGAACCCGAAAACGAAGCCGGAGCTCAACTGGTACTATGTTTACTCCGCAGTAAACCAAGGAAGTATAAATCGGGGCACCAGCTCAAATAACACGTGACGGGGCCGCCCAATGGCGAACAACAAACTCGGCACCAACTCGGCCACCGCGCAAGCAAGGCGGATACAATTAATTTGCGAAGGCTTCGCGTAACGCATGTAGCCGCCGCTTAATCGCAAACAGCCAACAATTGGGTTACCGAGTTACGGTAGTACGATTTCGGGAAGGCTTCGGCCCGAACTCCGGGCAAGGACAATGCAAAAATAACGCAATAGTTCACGCAAAAAGGCCCACAGACATCAACAGGCAATCGAAAAGCGATTACGCGTTTATCGGTAACGTCCGTTTCTTTTAAATCTCACTTCGGACGAATACGATTTTTTTTTAAATCTTATTCCCCGGGGGATTCCCTGTCGCGAACGATCCGGCACCCCGCCGCACCGACGCCGGCGGCACACACGCGCGGCGACGAGTCGCCCGACCAAAAGCCAACATGGCGCCAACCACGCGCCAAGATGGCGCGGCCCTGTGTTCCAAGATGGCGGCGCCCAGGGACAATTTAACATCTTTTATAGTATAGACTAGCAGGATGCCGCGCTTCGCGCGGCACCTGCTAGCTGGGTGAAATCGTAACTTATAGATACACCTTGTTGACGTCTTAAAAACATAATGGATTGTATGACAAACAAATCGCGAAACTTAGCGAGTAGAGTACCAGCTAGAAAGTATTTCGAGCGCACGAAATTATTTCGAGCTCACGAACAGATATTCTTGGAGCGCACGAAGTCATTTCGTGGCCACGAAAACATTTCGAGCTCACGAAATAAGTTATTTTGAGTGCACGAAATAAAATACTCAAATTATTTCGTAACGGTGATTTTTATTCGTCATATGTCCCTTTAGGGGCTCCGTAGAATACCATCGACTCTAAATAACAAACAATCTTTGTAAAAATACTTCCCGACTTCCGAACTAATAATACTCGATAGGCAGTCCATCTTCGCTTGCATGCTGCCTGCGTCTCGTGATTTTTTAACAGGATTCGTACGGGAAACAATACGAACCACTTCGGGATTTCTGATTTACATCATCGTGAAAATCGTGAAAAACCCAACAGGCCGGCCACCTGACAGTGCGCCCTCAACTGACGTAATGCAGTCACGATTTCGGGAAGGCTTCGGCCCGAACTCCGGGCAAGGACAATGCAAAAATAACGCAATAGTTCACGCAAAAAGGCCCACAGACATCGACAGGCAATCGAAAAGCGATTACGCGTTTATCGGTAACGTCCGTTTCTTTTAAATCTCACTTCGGACGAATACGATTTTTTTTAAATCTTATTCCCCGGGGGATTCCCCGTCGCGAACGATCCGGCACCCCGCCGCACCGACGCCGGCGGCACACGCGCGCGGCGAGGAGTCGCCCGACCAAAAGCCAACATGGCGCCAACCACGCGCCAAGATGGCGCGGCCCTGTGTTCCAAGATGGCGCGGCCCTGTGTTTCCAAGATGGCGGCGCCCAGGGACAAGATGGCGCATTTGTCATCTTTTATAGTATAGACTAGCAGGATGCCGCGCTTCGCGCGGCACCTGCTAGCTGGGTGAAATCGTAACTTATAGATACACCTTGTTGACGTCTTAAAAACACAATGGATTGTATGACAAACAAATCGCGAAACTTAGCGAGTAGAGTACCAGCTAGAAAGTATTTCGAGCGCACGAAATTATTTCGAGCTCACGAACAGATATTCTTGGAGCGCACGAAGTCATTTCGTGGCCACGACAACATTTCGAGCTCACGAAATAAGTTATTTTGAGTGCACGAAATAAAATACTCAAATTATTTCGTAACGGTGATTTGTATTCGTCATATGTCCCTTTAGGGGCTCCGTAGAATACCATCGACTCTGAATAACAAACAATCTTTGTAAAAATACTTCCCGACTTCCGAACTAATAATACTCAATAGGCAGTTCATCTTTGCTTGCATGCTGCCTGCGTCTCGTGATTTTTTAACATGAATCGTACGGGAAACAATACGAACCACTTCGGGGTTTCTGATTTACGTCGTTACGATTGAAAAAAACCAACAGACCAGCCGTCTGACAGTGCGCCCTCAACTGACGTAAGGCAGTCCCGTTTCTAAATTGAATATTCATATCCACGATAGGCCTTACAATTTCGCGACATTTTTCAACGATAAAAGTTAAAATTGAGGCAATAGCGATACGTTTCAGAGTGTTTTTAGAGAGATAATGTTGTAATATTTAAGTATTGACAATGTGAAAGGAAGAAATTTTGCCAGAAGGCAACACGAAAGGAATAAATCATTGTTTTTACGTTCCAAAACTGTGACTACAAAATGGTCGACGCGCAGGAATTCGGAGGCAAAGCCAAAGCCGAAACGTAGTCACGTTTCTAAATTGCATATTCATATCCACCATCGCCATACAATTTCGCGACATTTTTGCACGATCAAAGTTGAAATTGAGGCAATAGCGATATGTTTCGGAGTGTTTTGAGACAGATAATGTTGTAATATTTAAGTATCGACAATGTGAAGCAACGAAATTTGCCCAAAAGGCAACACGAAAGGAATAAATCATTTTTTAACGTTCCAAGCCTGTGACTGCAATGTGGTCGACGCGCACGAAATTCAAAGCCGAAAACGAAGCTGGCGCTCAAACTCCGCAATAACCAATGGAGTATAAAGGTCAAATAACACGGGACGGGCCGCCCAATCGCGAACAACAAACTCGGCACCAACTCGGCCACCGCGCAAGCAAGGCGGATACCATTAATTTGCGAAGGCTTCGCGTAACGCATGTAGCCGCCGCTTAATCGCAAACGGCCAACAATTCGGCAACCGAGTTACGGCAGTACGATTTCGGGAAGGCTTCGGCCCGAACTCCGGTCAAGGACAATGCAAAAATAACGCAATAGTTCGCGCAAAAAGGCCCGCAGACATCGACAGGCAATCGAAAAGCGATTACGCGTTTATCGGTAACGTCCGTTTCTTTTAAATCTCACCACGGACGAATACGATTTTTTTTAAATCTTATTCCCCGGGGGATTCCCCGGGGGATTCCCCGTCGCGAACGGTCCGGCACCCCGCCGCACCGACGCCGGCGGCACACGCGCGCGGCGACAAGTCGCCCGACCAAAAGCCAACATGGCGCCAACCACGCGCCAAGATGGCGCGGCCCTGTGTTTCCAAGATGGCGGCGCCCTGCGTTCCAAGATGGCGGCGCCCAGGGACAAGATGGCGCATTTGTCATCTTTTATAGTATAGACTAGCAGGATGCCGCGCTTCGCGCGGCACCTGCTAGCTGGGTGAAATCGTAACTTATAGATACACCTTGTTGACGTCTTAAAAACACAATGGATTGTATGACAAACAAATCGCGAAACTTAGCGAGTAGAGTACCAGCTAGAAAGTATTTCGAGCGCACGAAATTATTTCGAGCTCACGAACAGATATTCTTGGAGCGCACGAAGTCATTTCGTGGCCACGACAACATTTCGAGCTCACGAAATAAGTTATTTTGAGTGCACGAAATAAAATACTCAAATTATTTCGTAACGGTGATTTGTATTCGTCATATGTCCCTTTAGGGGCTCCGTAGAATACCATCGACTCTGAATAACAAACAATCTTTGTAAAAATACTTCCCGACTTCCGAACTAATAATACTCAATAGGCAGTTCATCTTTGCTTGCATGCTGCCTGCGTCTCGTGATTTTTTAACATGAATCGTACGGGAAACAATACGAACCACTTCGGGGTTTCTGATTTACGTCGTTACGATTGAAAAAAACCAACAGACCGGCCGTCTGACAGTGCGCCCTCAACTGACGTAAGGCAGTCCCGTTTCTAAATTGAATATTCATATCCACGATAGGCCTTACAATTTCGCGACATTTTTCCACGATAAAAGTTAAAATTGAGGCAATAGCGATACGTTTCGGAGTGTTTTTAGAGAGATAATGTTGTAATATTTAAGTATTGACAATGTGAAAGGAAGAAATTTTGCCAGAAGGCAACACGAAAGGAATAAATCATTGTTTTTACGTTCCAAAACTGTGACTACAAAATGGTCGACGCGCAGGAATTCGGAGGCAAAGCCGAAGCCGAAACGTAGTCACGTTTCTAAATTGCATATTCATATCCACCATCGCCATACAATTTCGCGACATTTTTGCACGATCAAAGTTGAAATTGAGGCAATAGCGATATGTTTCGGAGTGTTTTGAGACAGATAATGTTGTAATATTTAAGTATCGACAATGTGAAGCAACGAAATTTGCCCAAAAGGCAACACGAAAGGAATAAATCATTTTTTAACGTTCCAAGCCTGTGACTGCAATGTGGTCGACGCGCACGAAATTCAAAGCCGAAAACGAAGCTGGCGCTCAAACTCCGCAATAACCAATGGAGTATAAAGGTCAAATAACACGGGACGGGCCGCCCAATCGCGAACAACAAACTCGGCACCAACTCGGCCACCGCGCAAGCAAGGCGGATACAATTAATTTGCGAAGGCTTCGCGTAACGCATGTAGCCGCCGCTTAATCGCAAACGGCCAACAATTCGGCAACCGAGTTACGGCAGTACGATTTCGGGAAGGCTTCGGCCCGAACTCCGGTCAAGGACAATGCAAAAATAACGCAATAGTTCGCGCAAAAAGGCCCGCAGACATCGACAGGCAATCGAAAAGCGATTACGCGTTTATCGGTAACGTCCGTTTCTTTTAAATCTCACCACGGACGAATACGATTTTTTTAAAATCTTATTCCCCGGGGGATTCCCCGGGGGATTCCCCGTCGCGAACGGTCCGGCACCCCGCCGCACCGACGCCGGCGGCACACGCGCGCGGCGACAAGTCGCCCGACCAAAAGCCAACATGGCGCCAACCACGCGCCAAGATGGCGCGGCCCTGTGTTTCCAAGATGGCGGCGCCCTGCGTTCCAAGATGGCGGCGCCCAGGGACAAGATGGCGCATTTGTCATCTTTTATAGTATAGACTAGCAGGATGCCGCGCTTCGCGCGGCACCTGCTAGCTGGGTGAAATCGTAACTTATAGATACACCTTGTTGACGTCTTAAAAACACAATGGATTGTATGACAAACAAATCGCGAAACTTAGCGAGTAGAGTACCAGCTAGAAAGTATTTCGAGCGCACGAAATTATTTCGAGCTCACGAACAGATATTCTTGGAGCGCACGAAGTCATTTCGTGACCACGAAAACATTTCGAGCTCACGAAATAAGTTATTTTGAGTGCACGAAATAAAATACTCAAATTATTTCGTAACGGTGATTTGTATTCGTCATATGTCCCTTTAGGGGCTCCGTAGAATACCATCGACTCTGAATAACAAACAATCTTTGTAAAAATACTTCCCGACTTCCGAACTAATAATACTCAATAGGCAGTTCATCTTTGCTTGCATGCTGCCTGCGTCTCGTGATATTTTAACAGGAATCGTACGGGAAACAATACGAACCACTTCGGGGTTTCTGATTTACGTCGTTACGATTGAAAAAAACCAACAGACCGGCCGTCTGACAGTGCGCCCTCAACTGACGTAAGGCAGTCCCGTTTCTAAATTGAATATTCATATCCACGATAGGCCTTACAATTTCGCGACATTTTTCAACGATAAAAGTTAAAATTGAGGCAATAGCGATACGTTTCGGAGTGTTTTTAGAGAGATAATGTTGTAATATTTAAGTATTGATAATGTGAAAGGAAGAAATTTTGCCAGAAGGCAACACGAAAGGAATAAATCATTGTTTTTACGTTCCAAAACTGTGACTACAAAATGGTCGACGCGCAGGATTTCGGAGGCAAAGCCGAAGCCGAAACGTAGTCACGTTTCTAAATTGCATATTCATATCCACCATCGCCATACAATTTCGCGACATTTTTGCACGATCAAAGTTGAAATTGAGGCAATAGCGATATGTTTCGGAGTGTTTTGAGACAGATAATGTTGTAATATTTAAGTATCGACAATGTGAAGCAACGAAATTTGCCCAAAAGGCAACACGAAAGGAATAAATCATTTTTTAACGTTCCAAGCCTGTGACTGCAATGTGGTCGACGCGCGCGAAATTCAAAGCCGAAAACGAAGCTGGCGCTCAAACTCCGCAATAACTAATGGAGTATAAAGGTCAAATAACACGGGACGGGCCGCCCAATCGCGAACAACAAACTCGGCACCAACTCGGCCACCGCGCAAGCAAGGCGGATACAATTAATTTGCGAAGGCTTCGCGTAACGCATGTAGCCGCCGCTTAATCGCAAACGGCCAACAATTCGGCAACCGAGTTACGGCAGTACGATTTCGGGAAGGCTTCGGCCCGAACTCCGGTCAAGGACAATGCAAAAATAACGCAATAGTTCGCGCAAAAAGGCCCGCAGACATCGACAGGCAATCGAAAAGCGATTACGCGTTTATCGGTAACGTCCGTTTCTTTTAAATCTCACCACGGACGAATACGATTTTTTTTTAAATCTTATTCCCCGGGGGATTCCCCGGGGGATTCCCCGTCGCGAACGGTCCGGCACCCCGCCGCACCGACGCCGGCGGCACACGCGCGCGGCGACAAGTCGCCCGACCAAAAGCCAACATGGCGCCAACCACGCGCCAAGATGGCGCGGCCCTGTGTTTCCAAGATGGCGCGGCCCTGCGTTCCAAGATGGCGGCGCCCAGGGACAAGATGGCGAATTTAACATCTTTTATAGTATAGACTAGCAGGATGCCGCGCTTCGCGCGGCACCTGCTAGCTGGGTGAAATCGTAACTTATAGATACACCTTGTTGACGTCTTAAAAACACAATGGATTGTATGACAAACAAATCGCGAAACTTAGCGAGTAGAGTACCAGCTAGAAAGTATTTCGAGCGCACGAAATTATTTCGAGCTCACGAACAGATATTCTTGGAGCGCACGAAGTCATTTCGTGGCCACGACAACATTTCGAGCTCACGAAATAAGTTATTTTGAGTGCACGAAATAAAATACTCAAATTATTTCGTAACGGTGATTTGTATTCGTCATATGTCCCTTTAGGGGCTCCGTAGAATACCATCGACTCTGAATAACAAACAATCTTTGTAAAAATACTTCCCGACTTCCGAACTAATAATACTCAATAGGCAGTTCATCTTTGCTTGCATGCTGCCTGCGTCTCGTGATTTTTTAACATGAATCGTACGGGAAACAATACGAACCACTTCGGGGTTTCTGATTTACGTCGTTACGATTGAAAAAACCCAACAGACCGGCCGTCTGACAGTGCGCCCTCAACTGACGTAAGGCAGTCCCGTTTCTAAATTGAATATTCATATCCACGATAGGCCTTACAATTTCGCGACATTTTTCAACGATAAAAGTTAAAATTGAGGCAATAGCGATACGTTTCGGAGTGTTTTTAGAGAGATAATGTTGTAATATTTAAGTATTGACAATGTGAAAGGAAGAAATTTTGCCAGAAGGCAACACGAAAGGAATAAATCATTGTTTTTACGTTCCAAAACTGTGACTACAAAATGGTCGACGCGCAGGAATTCGGAGGCAAAGCCGAAGCCGAAACGTAGTCACGTTTCTAAATTGCATATTCATATCCACCATCGCCATACAATTTCGCGACATTTTTGCACGATCAAAGTTGAAATTGAGGCAATAGCGATATGTTTCGGAGTGTTTTGAGACAGATAATGTTGTAATATTTAAGTATCGACAATGTGAAGCAACGAAATTTGCCCAAAAGGCAACACGAAAGGAATAAATCATTTGTTAACGTTCCAAGCCTGTGACTGCAATGTGGTCGACGCGCACGAAATTCAAAGCCGAAAACGAAGCTGGCGCTCAAACTCCGCAATAACCAATGGAGTATAAAGGTCAAATAACACGGGACGGGCCGCCCAATCGCGAACAACAAACTCGGCACCAACTCGGCCACCGCGCAAGCAAGGCGGATACAATTAATTTGCGAAGGCTTCGCGTAACGCATGTAGCCGCCGCTTAATCGCAAACGGCCAACAATTCGGCAACCGAGTTACGGCAGTACGATTTCGGGAAGGCTTCGGCCCGAACTCCGGTCAAGGACAATGCAAAAATAACGCAATAGTTCGCGCAAAAAGGCCCGCAGACATCGACAGGCAATCGAAAAGCGATTACGCGTTTATCGGTAACGTCCGTTTCTTTTAAATCTCACCACGGACGAATACGATTTTTTTTAAATCTTATTCCCCGGGGGATTCCCCGGGGGATTCCCCGTCGCGAACGGTCCGGCACCCCGCCGCACCGACGCCGGCGGCACACGCGCGCGGCGACAAGTCGCCCGACCAAAAGCCAACATGGCGCCAACCACGCGCCAAGATGGCGCGGCCCTGTGTTTCCAAGATGGCGCGGCCCTGCGTTCCAAGATGGCGGCGCCCAGGGACAAGATGGCGAATTTAACATCTTTTATAGTATAGATAAGAAGATAGATAGATAGATAAACATTACGTACTACGTATCGTACCAACACCTGGACATTTCATTGGCTCACAGAGTGACGTCGTGGGTCCGCCATGTTGCACTTCTCCGCATGCCGACTTCAAAATAAAACAATGATGATCTGTCCATGTATAGAGGTCAGTGTGTCCTACCCAGTCTATTTAATGGAGATCAATGACTGTATCATATTTTAAATGAATGGCGGACATGTGCAACCAACATACTTGTTGGGATCAAGATTCTTTGCTTCCTGTGTAATGGTGGCAGGAAGCAGCTAGTCGGTTTATTTATTTATCTTATTCATATTGCTATTTGTACATTTTGTAAATATTGTTAATCTGTTTATCAAATTAAAAGTCGGCCACAGGTATCGTTATAATTATAATAACTATTATAACTGGAATGTTTACTTGGAATGCGTACAGTCAGTGGGCTTCAAAACTCTCTTTGGAATTCTCAAGATCACCCATGGCTAAATTAACTTTTTCAAATGAACTATACAAGGGAAACGGATTAGGTGCAGTTAATACTATTTTTGACTATAACTGAACAATTACATTGACCATTTTATTATTAATGACAATAATGCCAAATTTCATGTGAAATTGGGCCTTTTCTCACTTTATGCAATGTCTAATTCATTTTTCTGTTTACAAAACAAATTTATTGTAAAGCACAAGAGAAGTTCTGTTATTTTTCTCAAAGAGAGAAAAAGGGTGCACTCTGGATGAACGTACTGCACTTACCAAATAATCCACTGGCAGCGGCAACGGTGGCCATTATCCAACCCATGATCCACATGGTTGTATTGAACTGGTCTTGTATGAGGGGAAGCATCATACTCATGGTCTTAAAGATTGCAGACCAGATGAAAAGTCTGGCCCACAGAGCCAACACGGCCAACCACCCAGCACGGCCTCCATCGGTACCTGCTGAGCCAGCCATGGATATCTGTTGATATTTTGTACTTGGGTATTTATCCAAATAAGAATTTTAGAGGATTTAGGTTATTGGTTACTTTGAACTTTCACACTGCTCATGCTCTACGCACATTCTCAATAGAGCTTCAGTCGAGGTGTAAGTTTTGTGACAGGGATAGGAAACGTTGGCATATACGAGGGGTCCCTTGTTCAGACCCTTGTTGTAATACTGTACTTAGCAGCTGTTTGTTCCATGTACGGGTGCTTATAGCTCAATGGTAAACCCACTTGCAGGATTTTGCGTTAAACTATCAGGCGTTAAACTGTGTGCGGGCGACCTAAACAAAAAACTTTTAAAAAAAACACCCCGTCGACCGCGTTAAAAAAGAATGTGCGACCTCCAAAACATCAAAGCATCATTGTTATGCGAAGGCTTAGCTTAAATTATGTATACAAATAATTTTCCGTTTGAAAAAGTCGAACAATAGGGCGACCACAACTGAGGTCTGAGGGTTGAAATATCTGCCATAATGGCCAAGGTTCGATGCTTTTTAAGTCGAGCAGTTTCATTCACCTACTGTGATTATACCGAATGTCGTAGGTGCACAAAGGACAAAGGCAATACAAAGGCAACACTTCAGAAAATGTATTTATCTCCCTTATTAGTGATAGAGTTTCCGAAAGAAAAAGAAATAACAAATGATTTGGTGAACTAATGGGATAGTAGAGCGCTGGAACTCGCTCATTTAGTACCCTGTAATTTTGTCGCATGTCTGGCGAAGTGACAAATTGCCCATTCTGGTGTGTTTTTTATTATATGAGTTTTACGGTAAACAAACTTCAAATTTTCATGTTTTTTGGTGATTACTATAACGTTAGCACAAGTAGGCCCGGTGGCCTACCACTAGCCTATGTGTAGGCTTCTCAATGTCAATGCACTGGTCCTTTTGCCAGATCTTTATGGAGTAACTCTTTAATTTGCAATAATTAACAGATTGTGGCACTTTGTAAGATGTATTTGCGTTGCAAATCACAGGCCTGGGCCTATACCGTGTCTTGATCGTATAACGTGCGTATAACCTAGCCTGTGGCGATTGCGAAATCGTATTTTTTTGTATATATCAAGATAATAGTTTCGTTTTCTCATTAAACATTCCTTGAAAATTTTAACATACAATGCCTTTTTTTGGTTAAGACTGTAAATGGTTGTTTAAAGTGGCGCAATTTTTCGCCTACTAGAGAAAAACAAGTTTAAACTGAAATTTCACAAAAAGTGAAATTTCTTCAAGTTCTAAACACTCCCGTTCCTAAATCGCGAGTTAATCTACCCGTTACAAAGTTAGAAGAGAAATACATTTTGGCATGATTGCACGGTAAACCCTTAGAAAATGCCTCCGAAATAAGAAAATAATTTTCTGACAAACTGATGGGGAAAATTAACTGAAAGTGATGTGGAACTGACTGTAATTAACGCATGTACACAGTTTCTAGATGCACACGGTTTCTGGTTGAATTGCAACAACCTAAAATACTGAACAGTATTTATATTTAAATACTTTCATTCATTTATTATTTCTCGTAAGGTAATTAAATTCATCAAGTAATGTTGACTGACTAAGCAACTGAGCACTGGAACTCGCTCATGAGAAACGCCAAAGAACGGAGACATTATTGATGGGTGAACAACTTATAGATTGGCCGTCAAGTTCGGCTATTTTCGACTAAACAGTCTTGTTCGATTGCCAAATTATTTTGGAACACAATTCAATATGTCATTCGGTACCCAATCGACCGATAATGCAAAGCTACACATTAGCTTGACGTTTTACAAATTGCGTGTTATCGGAAAACAAATGTTTTCTCTTGGGAGCCAGTGGTTGAAAATCAACCAGGCGCAGACTGGTTAAAATCCAAGCACCCCTAAACAAAATATTTGTTCCAGCGGACCTGCACATCCACACAGCACCCGAAGTGTGCGACATTCTGTGAGTCTTACACGGAGAATGAAACGTTACGGCTTGGTAGATTTTCTGAAAGGAATATTGCGGTAATATATATTGCGATAATGTGGCAGAGAACCCCACCCCCCCCCCCCCCCCCCCCCCTCTTTTATGTTGACCATTGTGTTCCCGGAATCGCAGGAATTCTTTTTAGGTTTCAAGGATGGGTTAGGTAACAATAGTGTTGAGTGTGTGTATAACGTGTCAACCCCGGCCGGCCCCCCTACCGACATCGAGGTCTTTTAATTTTGTATTAACTTTCCAACAGTATACAAAACAGAGAACACTAAGGGGCCGTCCAAAGTTTTCAACATTTTAATGGTCGTACAGAGCGTATGACAGGGGGAGGGGTGTCGGAGGCCGCGTACGACTTTAAATGGTGAATTAAATGTTGATTTTGTACCGTACAATCAGCCAAGGAAAATTATATAATTTGGTTTGTTTTCTTCGTTTTTTATCTTGAAAGAATTTCCAACATTAAAATCAGAAGCGATACAAAGTTCGCTGTTCCAAAAGGATTGCTTCGGTAAGTTTACCTTGGTAACAGCTATTGTACAACTCCGAAAAAGAGAAAAACCTGATGCGTCTCTGGCTATACGTCGCGGCGGCTGAGTTGGCAATGATTTTGTATAGCGCATACATCAATCACGAGACGCGCTGGTACGGCTGCGCGCGGCAATCTCTTATTCCCCAAACTCACCAACAGAGGGCGGGCTTTTCACAGCGGGCGCAAATATGAATATTCATAAGGAATTTTATGAATGAATAACTGACTTCAGGCGCTATAAGCAAATTCGTGACTTTACTGATAGCAAATTATAATCCTCTGCCTAATTTGTAGAAAACAAAACAAAACGATGGGCCATCATAAACAGTTTATAGGGCTATTCATACTTTGTTATTACAATGACGTCACTGCAACACGCAAAACGAAACGTTTTGGGTAATAACTTCTTAAATTTCTCAAATGTCATTGCAAAAAGAGTCGCTAGAGACCTTTTACCTAGTATCCCTCCACTTTATACCGTCATTGCATTAGTGTTGGCCTGCCCTTAACACGAAATAGACCCTCAAAGCAATGGTTCCGCATCTTTTGTTTTAAGCTTAAACGATGACGTCATCATTTTATACGCTTTACAAAACCGCATTTTAACACAATCCCAATAGTTGTCACCAATTAAAATGTAATTATAAATAAAAAAATATGTTATTTTAAAGTAGTTCCAAGTGTAACCTAGCAATATTACTCCGCCAACACCAACGTACGGACTGTGCCCTAGCCCTGATAGCTGAACAGAGCGCGCGAATGTGCCAAGCGTGAATGAATAACCTTTGACACGACAGTACTGCCAATCGTTCCCACAGCTGTACACATGGACATCGTGCACGCAATGCCCCACCGCGCGATCTACCGATGTTCAAGTTTGTACACCTGGCACGACTCACACAAGGTTGTCACTTACTACTAGGATCATGGCGTCGCACTTGTTGCAGTCCGATCGTTGCAGTCCAGTTGCAGATAGTTTTAGGATTGTATGTTTAAAACAAACAATCCAAGTATGTGTACATTGTTTTTGACAACATTTAGGGCTGTAACTACGAAAGCTGTTTATCTTTATGCGAGTGTAGTATATAGACGTGGATAAATCCAAGTTACACGCGTCTTCCTAAACACCTGAATTAAACAACTCTTACTAAATATCTTAAATGGTTGTTTAGTTATCCTCGTGTAAACTTGGACAGTTTAAACGTATTGACCGTGGTCCCTATTGTTAAATACATTGTAATATAGAAGATTGCGCAACAGTATGAACATACGATAGGCCTCAGCAGATAAATCTTCAGCAGGTCTTAATTACTTAGATATTCTACAGCCATATGGCTGATACCAAAAGGCAACGCAGTGACAATTTCACTGCCGACGAAAGGATGGCTCTCGTTGAGATCATGAGGAACTTTAGTTCCATTATTGGTGACAAACGATGTGACACTAAAGCCAACCAGAAAAAAGCTGATGCCTGGAAAGCTATCACTTCAGAAATGTTCATCTCGTTTCCTGACCGTAAAAGCCAATCTGCTATAAGGACAACAAAGAATCGGAAGTTCTAAATACAATCCGAGAAGTCCAAGTAAATCGTTGAACGTGTCTTTGCTAACTCTGAAACGGCTGATACCAAAAGGCAACGCAGTGACAATTTCACTGCCGACGAAAGGATGGCTCTCGTTGAGACCATGAGGAACTTTAATTCCATTATTGGTGACAAACGATGTGACACTAAAGCCAACCAGAAAAAAGCTGATGCCTGGAAAGCTATCACTTCAGAAATGTTCATCTCGTTTCCTGACCGTAAAAGCCAATCTGCTATAACAAAGAATCGGGTGTTCTAAATACAATCCGAGAAGTCCAAGTAAATCGTTGAACGTGTCTTTGCTAACTCTGAAACGTCTGATGAAATTTTCCTCGTCATACTCTTCTAAGGGATTCACCTTACAGAAAACTCTTGGTGCACGTTGGTGTTGGCGACCATGACGATATTCTTGTTAGTTGGCCTCCTCTTGTGCAATTAAGAAGATTTGAAGCGCATCCATCCTGACCACCTTTCTACCTTTCTGTGTACATATCTGGCTTCTAAATGGCTCAGAATACTCACTAAACAACCCCCGTACCATGTTTAAGAATTGCTATTGTTTGTTATAAACACATGTTTAACTCCAATGGTCATTTAAACGCGGCTAACTTAAAACAAGCTTTGTGGTACTTGTTTGAAGTTAGACACCAGGTTTAAACAGTAATTTATACGCATCTAATGGCTTAAACAGCTTTCGTAGTTACGGCCCTTAATGTTCATCTGATTTTGTGTTTAACTTGCATTGATCATCAGCAACATGAATAACATTGCTAGTAGTACTCAGTGCAGCACACAATGTAAAATGATATATAAAACATGGGCATCAACCATGAACACAAAAAATGTTGAAAAGTACGACTTCGGGAGGGGGGTCTTGAAAAGTAGTCCTCTCTGTACGACCTTAAAAATGTTGACAACTTTGGACGGCCCCTAAAACAGCTTTAAATGCACCGCTTCGATATGGGGCGCCGTTTGTCAAGTAATTGTTCAGCGCATTTTGGAAATGTTTTACCATGATTTATAACAATTATTATATGTAAACCATAGAAAGTGTTGCCAACATTCTCTGTATGGTTTACATATGAGTAAAGTAATATTTTGAGCACTTTTAAAATTGTAAACCATGATTTACACTTGCCCATATATGTATGTATTGTATAATTCACACAATTTACTAAATCGTACACTGCATATTTATAAACTTTAATATAAACTTATATTTGTTGTCATCAGACCGATGTCATTAAAACAGTTTCACTTTTCTATACAATTTGTGTACATGCTTTTTAATATTTCCAAAAATGAATCCACCAAGGAGTCTGGAAGGAACGGCATGATTTTAAATAAACAATTGACTGGTTTTCGTTACTAATTCTGGTTCAAACAAAAAAGAGCAAGTACAAACTTGAGAAACTTTCTAGTGAATTGAATGTATCAATGCCCTTTGTAATAAGACTACAATAATCTCTACATAAGTGAAATACCAATGGGGATTTAATACTACATGTACAACTGTTTTATGTTGCTCTCATGCATGATAATACCTCATATCAACAATTAACACCGAACGTCAATCGCGAATTCCTTGTTTATAAAATTCATTATTTTTTGGACCAATTACAGAATATCTAGTGCAATCATGTTGCTGAATGCCAATTGTTATCCGCTTACTTTCCATCGAGTACATTTCCTAATAATTTGGTAGTAAGATTTTTAGATATCTGCAAATGGTGTATCCTACATTTAAATCTTTTTAGTGACATTTTGTGAAATGGTGCCTGGTTTTATTGGTTCAACAACAAATGACAAATTCCTCGTCCTTGATTTATGTCGTCTACAGACAAACGATCAAATTTCAATAGATACTGTAAATCCACCTGTCAAATAATTTTATATATCATTTCAGTGTTGTGACCCTTCCCCGGACCCCGCGGTTATTGGGGTTTGTTCCCATTTGTGTATTAAAACACGAGGCTATAACATAATCCGGGGAGTATAATTAATACCGGGATCATTTTTTTAATTTATGAGCAAAAACCTTCATCAATTCTTCAAACTCAGCATTGCCCTCTCCGCTTCTAGGTAGTTTTATATTTAACTTTGTTGTAATTTGTATATTTGTATATGTTATCTTTTTAACTAATGAAGTGGAGTAAAATAAAAAATAATAATAATAAAGTCCTTCAGATCGACTGAGGCAACAACTAAGTGTCGGTTAATTTTGGAGGATGTATGGTGTAGAGTCGGTGGGCTGTACCCTGTATTGTTTATGTTCACCATGCATAAATGAGCTCCTCGTTATGCTTGAAAATCCCCCACACCTTTTATGATTGTCATTGGCACTGCCTATCCCATTACCGTGGCGGATTTTGAAGGATTGAGGCAATGATCAACTCATCACTGAACAAACTCTAGAAACAACAGGCCTTCGAGGCGGAATCCATTTTTGACATGGTGGCAGAGTTGTAATCGAGTCCCTGCAAGTCCTATTTTACAAGTCCTATTTTACAAGTCCAGTCAGGGGAAAAAATGTTGCAACCTGACGCTGTTTTTCTTTCTTCATATATCATGTCGATAAAGGTCAATCAGTAAAAAGTTGTTGAAAAGATATGAATCTGGGACCGAGAAACATTTCCAATTTTGTTAGGAAATACTCTCCATGACTTTGTACACAATCGCTACATTCTACTACATTTTATGTAAATCCAGTCACAAGTCCTTTCAAGTCATAAAGCCAGTCCCAGGTAAACTGGTTGAACAGTTCATTTGAATAGCTAGTGACTTGACTTGAGACTGAAGGACTTATTAAGGACTTGTGATGGACTTGAATAATACTGTGCGTGATGGTACATGTAATTGGATGACTTTGCAGGATTGAAGATGGTTCCTAGCCAAAAGGGCTATATATATATAGGTGGTTATATTTTGGCAAACAGTAAAATCGAAAGAGTAAGATACAAGTTTCAACCATGCACTCACTAGTGACATAACCAAGTCCAGAGACTTGGCCTGGATAACATCCAACCAATAACATATGTTAATAAATAATAGTTACTTAATTTAAATAATTATTTCATATAAAATTGTATCATACATTTTCTTCCCGAGTCACAAAATCACAAATTATTTGGCCCCGTCTATCTGCTACCTCTCTGTAAGATGGTTTGCTTTCTATTATTCGTCTACTAATTAGTTATTTTGAAAGATAGGATACACCATTGGTAATTGCTTGAATTATCATTAATGGGTGAATTTGGGAGGTTGTATTTTACAGTAAATATTGTTTAACTGACCTGTTCGAAGTTTTACAATTATGGATGCTGAGAAAAGCAAGAAAAACGGCATTTGTTTTCAACTGGCATCGGTCAGTAGTTCTTATGCTGTTCTAGTTTGTTCGTGATCGCCGTCCGGTTAAAATAAAAATGTTAACAATTACAGGATATTAAGCCCAATGATTATTAAGCGCAATCATCTTTCTGGATGTCTACAATCATTATTTACTTTCAAATAAGTGAGATATTTCTTAACAAATGGTGTATCTTACCTTTAATACACGATCATTTACTTTGATGTATTATGTTCGTTTCCAATAACAACGCCACTCAAACAACGAAGAACGTTCAACAAAACTAAACCTGTTGATGTTTCAGCTTTGTAATGAGGAATATTCTCGAACCAATGTTTAAATAGAGTGAACAAACTTAAACATTTTAAATGACTCAATTGGTTTTGTTAAAAGCGTATGAAATATTTGTTTGACAAAATTGAATGTTAGAGTTAGTGAATGTGAATGAAAACGTTTTAAAATAGCTGGAAAAACAAATATTGCAATAAATATAAATAATAAAAATAACCTCATACATGTATATCGGTTTTTTTCTCAACTTATTTTCAGTGGACTTTTTACTAAGAATCAACATTTAAGATTCATGACCAAGGTTTAGAATCGACCTAAATGACCCAAAATTTAATACTAAAGATTGTGTTTTTAATGCAAATTGCCCATCACAAGGCTTAAAAAGTGGGCTACAGAGGAAAGTGTAAAAGACCCTCACACTGAAACAAGACAATTTGGCCTCTTCACAATATGAATTGGGTTAGGATGGGCAACTAGTCCACAGCAAGGCATTAATAATGCTTCTACCCATATTATGTGTACAAGTGTCATAACCAAGGCTGGGTTCAAACCCCAAACCTGCAGAATTACCCGCAGACCACAAATTCAATTGCTTCAGACAACTAGGCCATGGCACTTTTATACAATTTGAACTTGAGGTTTGAGGCCTCCAGTCTGCCACTGGCGTCCATTAAAAAGGGCCGGTTGGTTTGAGCAAACTTCCTCCGTCATCCCTGGGGCATGTCTAAGGGTTGACTGATGTTGCTGTTAGTCGTCATGGATTTCAGCTCCCACCTGATGTCCAGTGGTAAGCAGGTGGTGTCTAGCTGAAAACGGATTGCGGCTACTTCGCACAGTGTCTTCAGGGAAGGAGCTGTAGACAGTGGAAGGGGATAATTGAACAAGTACACTCAATAACCCTCCTGTGGTGTGACAGCACAAATATGCACAAATATCAATAGTCCTTTATCTTACATTTATAAAAAACACAATTCTGCGCAGCTTCAGTGTAAATACAGTTGTTAGACAGCACAACATGACTCACAGGTTGTGGATTACACTGGACAGGCATTTTTCCAAGACACTATACACCAACCAGCACATCCTCATCACTACAGTCGGTTTACTGCACAATTATTCCCATAGAAAAGTGAAGCACAGTTGTTGGACAGCACCAACTGTAATCTGATTATTTATTGGTATAAACCATAATAATTATTATTATTATTAAACCGAATCTGTATTCGGTGCAATTTTTTTTCGTGCAACCAAAAAGACAATGGAATTTGTCTTCAAAAAAGCTGATATGCTTGTGCACGCATACAATTAAATGTTTATCCTCAAAGAAACATTGCCAAGTCCTTTGCAAACGCGTAGTTGGAATACTAAACTGGCTTATTCTCAGCATGCAGAGGATTTTAAAACATTTTATACAATGGCATAACATCACCTACATGTAAGTGAATAAGATATTCTGTACATATGGGGTCCAAAAGTGAGGCATTATTGCCCCTATTCACTACCCTATAGAGACATGGAAACAACAGAGAATTCTATGGGTTAGAATGTCTCCACAAGAATGTTGTGTACAAAGTCAGGGGGTATGCTTACAAAGGGGTACAGAGGGAAGAACAGGTACAGAGGGAAGAACAATACCATGTCTCCACAGATTAGAATGTGTGGTGTCCCTGTTAAACCTGACCTGGGCTCCCATTAGCAAAGGGAACTTAGAGGGGCCTCATTTTCTAGAAGGTGGACACAATGTTTTTTTTCCCAGCATTTCAAACGATACAAAATGTAATGAGTTATGTCAGGGCCCAATTTCATGGCTCTG
The DNA here is from genome assembly GCA_037893245.1 of Crossaster papposus. Lineage (NCBI taxonomy): Eukaryota > Metazoa > Echinodermata > Asteroidea > Velatida > Solasteridae > Crossaster > Crossaster papposus. Next base: position 1,329,057 of record JBAIAA010000103.1, read on the forward strand.
CTAACCACAGAATTCCGTGCTTACACTTACCATTTTGTTTACGCTAACCGCACAAGCAGAAACAATCTGCACCGACCCTGTAAACACATAATTTTTAGTTAACGGATGTACGCATGCGATTAATGCAAAATACGCTTAACCTGTGAAACACACTTGCCGTAAGCACATATTTTGTTCTGCTACTTTAAGCAGGGATTGCTCACTAACGGTAAGCAGAGCCATAAAATTGGGCCTAGGTTAGGTCCCATACCAAAGTCCAGAATATGAAGGTCAGCCAAGTCCATCAGGTTTTCATCGTCCGAGCCACCAGGGGTGGTTCTATCCTTGGGACTAAAACAAAAAGTACCTTACATCTTTGAATACCAACATTATTGCTTCGTTTGACACAATAGTAGGGGTGTGCATTTATGTATGGGTAGTTTGGAAAATTGGTACCCAATAAAAAACAACCGGGTGAACAAGTATAAAACAAAAATTATAATAAAATAAACTTAAGTTCTGCACGATAATACTACCACATCAGTGCATTACCAAATGTGTACATACTGCACTAAGTTTTATAGTGTGTAAACTGAAACTTTGGCAAGCGTCATCCACGTGAATTTGTTTTCTTATGTACCCTAGTTTTATTAACCAGTTCGCGTCGAAGGACGTATACACGCAAAGTTTTCCCAAGATTCAAAACGGATGATGCATAAACACATCACAGGAGCCGGAAATGTCTGTCAGCAGCAAGCAAGGCCGGAAATGCATGGGTGTGCTTCCCATACCATCGGCCTAAACTGACTCGGATCGAGTTTCGTTAAAAATAAACCCCGCGCCTCGGCTAGGCGATGATAAAATAACCACGCGCAAACTGGTTAACAAAAATTACAACAAAACATTCGAAATCAAAATGATAGTGAATCAAAGATAATCTACATCAGTTTACATTCACATACAGTTTAAGATAAACATTTGTTTTAATACATTCAAGTTACTATGTTGTTAAAAACTACCTCAATAAACAAGATTTTGCTAAGGTTGGTACCCAGATAATGTTGTCATTACAGCGCCCTAATACCACAAGGAGTACAACCCATTAAAAATTATATAATCTTATATAAACAACAGTGTGATGTTATCCCCTAGAACAGAGTCCGTAGTGCATTCCTTGCATGATCTAATTATGAGATGCGTGCGCTTGAAGAAAATAATTGTCATCCCACTTGCGCTCGTGGAAAATGGAAATTGTAGTTGGTCGATGTATCAAAAAATTCCACTCGGCCTTTGGCCTTGTTTCAAATGAAACACAGATGCACGTTATTCAGCATTCCACTCATGCTAATGGACGACTGATAATAGCCAAAAAATTGGACCATCTAATGTAGCTATATATGTTGGTTTTATTTGAACAGATACAGTTTAGTTGAGATGTATTGTAGTGTTTCTTTACCAGTTCGCTTCGGAGGACGTGTATACATGCACATTTTGTACAGAATTCAAAACAGAACACAGATAAACACGTCACAAGCAAGGTCGGAAATATCTGTCAGCGACCGGTTCACAGCGAGCAAGGCCAAAATTATCAGGGTGTGCTACTCACAGATGCCGCTCGAACTTTTCTTGGATCGAAGTTCGTTAAAAACAATCCCGCACATGGACCCGGTCAATGTCAAACAAATCCCGGCATGAACTGGTTAAGATCAACTTTTTTTCTTTGCATAAATAAAAAAACAAAACATTTACCTTGTTCCACCAAACATGATGACCTGGTCCTGAACCACAACGCAGCACTGTCTGCGACGTTTACGAGGTGTCTCGCCAAAGGTCGCGACCTTTGACCACTCATAGTTGCTGATGTCAAGTCGATAAAGGTCGTTGAAGTGCGTTTTGGTGAGGTCATTGTAGCCACCAAACAAGTACAAGTTGCCCCTGTAGAGGACTGCCAGCAAAGACAATGAGAAAATATGACGCGATCAAGCAAAATGAGTCTTAAGTCGACCCTAGGGCCAATTTCATAAAACATGTAAGCACCAAAATTTGCTTAGCATGAAAATTCTTTCTTGGAAAAAACAGGGTTACAAACCAAAATTTCAGTTGATGTTTATTGTTTGTGACTGGTATTCAGCTGTTTTTTCTACTTTGAATGAAAAGCACGTGGAATTTTAGCCGATAACCTGATTTTACTGAGCAAGACTTTTTTGTGCTAAGCAAATTTTTGTGCTTACAAGTTTTATGAAATTGGCCCCTGGTCACTTCCGAGTAACTTGTATTTTCATTTGAAAGGAAATAAGCTTTAATTTGGTAAAAAACCCATGTTGTTACGACTTTCGGTTCAAAAGTTGCAAAACTTTGAATAATGACACATTGAAAAGAAGTGAAAAAAATCAGGTTTAAAGTTATAGTCTTGAATCGAGTCGTTGAAAAGCACACTTTTGATACGCGACAGAACAAAGTCATTTGCAACGGTAACCTTAGTGCAAGGTATGGCAATAAAACTTGGCATGTTAATAGAAAAGTACGGTACGGAAAGAAAAACACTGCATCAAATATAGACATTTCTGTTTTTTCAATAACTTTGCAATGATCGAACTCAGGGCTGAACATTCACTTTTTTGATATGTTTCCCTTTTTTAATTTAAGATTTTTTCTTTACTGTATGAAAGATGAGTAGTTTTTTGTTTATACAAAACTAGAAATATTGAAAATTCCACCCAAGCACATATTATGGCTCGTATCTCAAAATCAGAATTCTCGACTTGGGACTTATTTTGCTTGATCACATCACAAATGTGATTTAAACTTAGACAACTCTGAAGATAGAAGAGCTTTAGGCATGTAAAATCCTACGCTACCAATGTGTCTAACTCAAATAATCAGACATTGAATTCAGCAGTTGCTTGTGCTCTTGGGCAAGACACTTTATAATGTGAAGAACAGATGCAGTTGATCCTAAGACTGCTTTACCAACGAGGCAAGCAAAGCAATTATCCTTACAATACTGTTTGTTGTGCTTCAATTGGACATTCCATTAATAAGTTGCCGTTTACAATTTGCATTTATCCACCTGTCGCCAAGGTAAAAAGGCCTTAAAATGTTCTAGTTTAGCACAGTATGTGATAAGCAAAAAAGGCAAATATTTCCCATAAAAAGACTTTTATTCCACTACTTTTTTTTATATTATGGTTAGTAGACATGACAAAGATTTTAAACTCAATAAATCTGAAAATTGAAACAAAAGAAATCACCTCCCTCCCTCCCCCCCCCCCAAAAAAAAAATTAAATAAAAATAAAATAAAAAATAAATAATTGTTTTACTGACATTCGTGTGTACAAGTACCACACTTATAATTAGCTTTTATTAGAAACTTACAAGCAGAATGACTTCTCCTGCCAATAGGGACGTCTCCGGTCGTGGCCGGGGAGCTCCAAACCTTGGTCCTGGTGTCAAACACTTGCAGTTTGTTGCAATAGAACTCCTGGTTTGTGTAATAAGGCCCGGACTTGTCTGCACGGCCACCAAACACGATCATCTGATGGTGATGGGTGGTAGCCGTGTGGAAGTCTCTCCAGTGAGGAACTTCACCCTGAAACAAAGTTGAGGAATTGGGTTAGGGTATAATGAAAGAAAAAGGGTATAAGGAGAAGACAACTTAGGGTGATGTTGAACATTTTTTAATTTTAGAGTGTTCTGAGTTTGAGTTTAGAGAGATTTTCCTTAGCACACAAACCCTATGGATTGTCCCCATAAAGCATGGTATAAAAATAATTGATGTACCGGTACATAATAATATATGTACATGTACGTGTGTGCATATTGTATGGTACGGTACCAAAAAAAAAAAACCTGTCAATGACTTAAATTAGCATAATTTCACTATATGAATATTTGTGACCTTTTGCAATGGCAAAACTGTAGAAAGGCCTGCCAATGCAAACAAACCAATTTATTTGTTTTAGTAGATTACATTCCTTCAAAACTTGTTTGGAAAACAACAACATTATGATATTGTGAGCCTTTACCTTTGTCGTGACATATGTCCAGTGCATGTGTGTCAAGTCTAGGCTGTATACCGTGTTAGCATAGCACTGCACCATCTGCGTGATATAAAAGATCATTTCAAAGATTTCAACTAGCCACATTGTGAACTTGATTAAAATGACCAAATTACAATGAATGTTCACCTGCATGCAATTTGTTTTACTTTGTACAAAAACAACCACAGACTGTATTATTTACGCCAACTTAAACGCTGTGGTGCACCAATTGATGACATGGTCACTGTTTATGTGACCTGTCACCACAATATGAGAGTAAAGTCGGGAAAATTGAAAATTGAGATATTGGTACTTTTAAATTGTTGAGAAAGAGAGCTTTCCAATGGTACATTACAGCGCTCCAGAAAGTCATGGGTTTCACAAAACGTGTTTGTGAGAAAACTTTACTCAATCAAATCCTAAAACAAAACACGCAAAAGATTGCAAACCAGGACAAGTAAGGTTCAGTTGAGCATAGCAACGGCTATGTTCTAATCATTATTTCTTCTTAAAACTTTCCACACTTACAAACTATTATATAAACAACAAAATATCAAAATTTGCATATTTAATTACCGTGTTAATTAGACCCAAAAATTGGAATACAAAAGTATGTAGAGGAGAACTTAGGCTTTCCAAATTACGCAAAATTTCAAAATTATTTTGACTTTGGATGGTCATATCTCTGAATCACATCTTGCGACTTTACTCTCATTTTGTGGCGACAGATCACATATGCAATATGTAAGGCCAACTGTTGAGTACGCTTGAGCTGTTTGGCATTCCAGATTGACAAAGGAACAAAAATAATCGCTCAAACAAATTGCAAAAAGGAGCATTTCACACAATTTTATCCATTGATGTTTGCGCTCGTGTTTCCTATGACCTCATGACTAACATGTTACAACTTCTCTCTCTCCAGCAAAGGTGTGATCATCTTTGTTTAAAGTTTCGCAAAAACCTTCTCTCGTGTCATAAATCTCGCGACTGACCACCCAAAAGCTCAAAAAATCTCCATAATACCAGCACTGTCAATATTCTGCCGATGTCAAACCAACCGATACAAGAATAGTGCGATCCAATTTTTAACTAATCTCCTAAATAAGGACCTCATGTAAGCATTACGCTGGTGGGGTATATTTATTAACATCTTTTTTTCTTGCAACAATATGCTTAATTGAGTAATTTATTTTTTTAAATAAATTTTAATAGATTTGTCAATGTTCTAACAAGTTCGCGGCAGAGGACGTATATAAACGCAAAGTTTTCTCTAGATTTAAAACGAGTGACGCATAAACACGCAACGAGCAAGAAATGCGTGGGTCTGCTCCCGGTACTATCGACCTGAACCCGCCTCGGATCGATTTTCGTTAAAATAATCCCGTCGCGATCTGGTTAATTGTACAACTGCCCACAATTAAGCCTTTGGGCTGAAATGGGAGAGTCAAATAAACCATTAAATAAATAAAATAAATAATAAATAAATAATTAACCTACAACTACCGTGCACTACAGTGCTGGGAAGTACAATTTTTTGTTGGCATTTTAAACCATGTACATGTATGCAGGGTTCCCACCATCTAGTGAAAACAAAATTCTCTGATATTTCCCCGAGTTTTCCCAGATAAATTTTCACAATTCCAGGATAATTTGTTTGACCTACGTCCAGCATGACATGTCTTCAATGTTGTTGCAGTGAACATGGTGACCTGGCTAAATAGAGATAAAGAGGGATTTCCACACTATAAAGCCACCACAGCCAATCATCCAGTGGATACGCTGTTTGGCCAAGAGAAAAACTAGAACAGACTGACCACTTTCTCCTTTAGGCCAACCAAATTCCCTGACTTTTCCCCGACTAGAAAAAGCGAAACTCATTTTCCAAAATGAAATGGAGCGATCTGTAGACTTTGCAATAGATCTGTAATCAATTGCCAAGAAAATATTGAGTATGACAAATTAGAAGCAGTATTTGAAAAGAAAACCAGTTTTGTCCAACACTGGTTGGCCGACCAGCGTTTGAAAATTGATACAAAAATATCACTTTTCTTGAAAATGTCAGCATACCAGGAGCCATTATTTTACAGGATGCTTCAGACTGCCATTCCCAAACAGTCCAGTAAAGTATTTTGTAATAATTTGGTCATTTTGTTCTTTTTGATGTTGTATATTCCCTTTAAACCAAGCCCAAATAAAGACACCCCCCCCCCCCCCCTCCCAAAAGAATAGGTTACATAGCATTATTAGGACATACAGACACTAAGGGTTTTCCACAACTTACGCCATCTTCAAAGCCACCAAAGATGTACATGAGATCCCCTATGAGGCAGGCTGAGTGGCCATCTCGCCCACCAGGCTTATCACCATTAGTGTCTGGCCTGGACCACTTCAAAGTCTCTGGAATGGTGAAAAATCAAACCACAGTCATTATGAACATTTTGATTTCTAATAGCTACATTTGCTTTTATAAAGGGGCACATTGCCTTTAAATCTCATGAAATGTTGCGGTTTAGAGATGTTGCTTATCCTTCATAAGAGTTGCTCATGCAACAAAACGACTAATTTGTTGTAATTAGTATAGAACCTCGATCCGAGACAGGTTCAGCCAGCATGTGTGGGTAGCACACTGATATTTTCAGCCTCACTCGCTGTGAGCGGTCGCTGACAGATACTTCCGACCTTACATGTGACGTGTTTATCCGTCATCAACTTTGCTTTTATAGACGGCATCTGACAAATGACAAATATAAAAGCAAAGTTTTCCCCAGATGAGGCATAAACAAGCCACGAGCAAGGCCAGAAATGGCTGTCAGCAGCGAGCAAGGCCGGAAATGCTTGGGTGTGCTTCCTGATACTGGCGGCCTGAACCTGCTTCGGATCGAGTTTCGTTAAAAATAATCCTGCGCGTCGGCTCGGTGATGTTAAAAGTAAAAATTGTTAAAAAAAATAAAAATAACAAAAAAATGAACATCAAACAACAACCAGAGTTAGAAATGGTAATATTTTGTTCTGCAGTAACAATGCTTGATGTAGTCAACTTACTAGTATCGTAGCAGAAGACATTATTGCATGCGCCGTGGTTGTCATTGCGTCCTCCCCACAGGTAGATCATCCCTTCGTAGTTGACCACAGAGTGTCCATAGCGGAGGTAGGGTACCAACTTCTTACTGATTTCCTCCTTGCTGTCACAGGGCAACTTCTTCCACCTTAACAGAACTACAAAGAAATCAGATTGCTGGATACCCACAGGACCAATAGTTTTCTTAACCAGTTCGCGCCGGATGACGTATATAAACGCAAATTTTTCCCAAAATTCAAAACGGATGATGCATAAACACGCCAAGTTCGAGTTCGAAAATCTCTGTCAGCAGCGAGCAAGGCCGGAAATGCGTGGGTGTGCGTTCTGGCACTATCGGCCTGAACACGCTTCGGATCGAGTTTCGTTAAAAATAATCCCGCCCCTCGGCTCGGTGATGTTAAAATAATCCCGGCGCGAACTGGTTAATGTTTAAAAACTGACTTGCTGAAATATCACACAATTTGGAGCATTTTAACTGTTTATTTCATTAAATAATAGGAACAGTGTGAAAAACCGGTCTTCACTGCGTGATAATGACTGGGTTGGCGGATTGCTGCTGTTAATGGACTGAGCATTAGTCGTCTCGAACCTGGTCATTATTACGCAGTAAAGACCTGTGTCCTATTTCATAAAACATGTAAGCACAAAAATGTGCTTAGCATGAACATAGGGGAAAACAGGGTTACAAAACAAATTTTCAGGCGATGATTATTGTTCGTGACTGATATTTAGCTAGTTTTTGCTTTATAGCATAAACAGCACACGGTGTTTTGGCTGGTAACCTGTTATTACTGAGCAAAATTCTTTTGTGCTAAGCAAATTTGCCCCAGGTCCTCACACTGTTATTCCCTAATTAACAGTCATTGTTGGTCAACTATGGTAGTGACAGAAAATCGAATGGCAAGTCAGTGATGGTGCAAACTGGTTAAAGTCGATTTTGGACTTTCATACACAGTATTGCCAGTCCTACATTTTCGGACTAGAGTCACCCACGACAACTTGCGGGTCTTACCGGTATCTAATGCGTAGACATCTATGGGTGTCAATGAATTGTAATCCCCACCCGTGCAGTATCCACCAAACAGAAAGATTTGGCTGCCAACCAACGCGGCCGCGTGGTTTACTCGCCGTGGCCCGCCATCCAGGTGCACCGTCCAATAGGGCATCCTTCAGATGTCATGTGACCTCTGACATCACAAAGAGGGTGGAGTCAGATGTGCGACACAGTGTTATACCTGTACAAACCAGAAGATTTATATAAATGACTTAAAAGGGAACAAAGAAAGAAAGGTAATTGACATCCGAGATTGGCAAATTGGCAGCCATTTTTATTATGCAAATAAGACGGTCAAAAACACAACAAAAATTACCAAAAAACCTCCCTAACGTTCACATTTTTCAGCACAAATGGTTTGACAGCACAAATATGCACAACATATTAACAGTCCAGTCTTTTATTGCATGTGTTCTGTGTGAATCACAACTCTGCACAGCTTCAATGTACATACAGTTGACTCACATTGATTTGTGCTGTCAATGGGTTGTTTTATTTTGGGTTGTCTGTGCACTACCCCTGTTAACTACACTGGACCATGGACAATGTTTTCCATTTAGGGAGATACTGTACACACTATGCACAAAACAGCACATCCTCATCACTACAGTCGGTTTAATACTGCACATTATTCGTATGGAATAGGAAAGCAACATTGTTGGACAGCACAAACTGTAATCTGATTATCCCTCTGAGAAGTACAGTGCAATGCACAGAAAGACACAGCTGTGTGTCTGTGCTGTTAACCAACTGACCCAAATAGCGACTTCTACAAATAAGGGTTTATACCCCGGTCATTGGGCCAATGAAACATTGCGAATATCATCTCAGGTTCTTGAGGATTATACAGCTCGATGCAGCCATTTTGGCACAAAGCAGCTCGAATCAACCACAATAATCAACTCTACCTTCACATGTACCCTGGGTAGAGAGAAGCAAAGTGTGACAAAGTGCCTTGCCCAAGGGCACATGCACCATAACCTCAGGCTTGGCTCAAACCAACAACCTGCAGAATTCTTACACTATGAATATAGTGCAGTGCCCGTTTCAATGTGGCGGGGTCGGGAACAGGCGGATTACGGTGATCAACAGACTTGTGCAAGTTGAATACTACGCGTTTTTCAAATCTACCGGGCTATCACTAACATCTGCCGAGCTATCAATGACTTTATTCAAATGAACGTTGCTCTGTCCCTACACGACGTGCCAGCTTTAGATTATTCCTACTTAAGTCTTTCTTCTTTATAAAATGTCCACAAATCTGCAAAAACATTTTTTTTAAATCAAGAAAATCAACAATTCAGAGCATGATTACCAAGTGGACTGCCGGACGCTGTAACGGGATTAGCGTTACAAACATGTTCGGATGGTGTTGACAGGACACGAATGTTTATGCGGACAGTTGACAAATACAGACAATAACGATTTAGGTTTAATCACAAAGCGTGCGATCAGATCACAGGAGCCATCTTGCTAACCACAGCATGGTTTTACCTATAACGCACTTTGACTATGCATAAATGCTGCATTCCAATTGCGTCATATTTTGGCATTCTTATCGCCTGGTAACTCGTGTTCACCAGTGGTGAACTTGAGGTGGAAATATATTAATTTTTAGTTCGCGACTTCGTATTAAATCGTAAATGAATGGAATACTCGCGCATGCGTGTTGGATCACAAGCGAGTTCACGCACAGGAATGTCCTTACCCACACAAGTAATTCGACTAGCGAGTAGCATTTGTAAAGGCAACCCACTCGAACTTGGAAAAATTCATGGTGAACACAAGAAACACGACGCGATTGGAACGCAGCTCAAAGGCACGAAACGGAACCACGTGAATAAGAAATAGGCTGAAAATACATGTTATTGTGGCCAACAGACAGATGTACTAAAGGGTTTTAGGTGACCTCGCTGAATGATGCGATTGACTGCGAGGTCACCGTGCGCAGCAAAAAGTCTGGTCCCGACTGGATCATGGTAACGACTCCCCAAACACCCCAACCACTATACTACCGCAATTTTCACATGTAGGATTTGTGGCACCGTGCAAAGATCTTCCAGCAGTAGCGGCGAACCAATAGGGCAACTCTTTTGTATCGGACTCCACCCTTTTTTTCTAGGTTCTATTTTCGCGGCTTTTGGTGTAAAACTAAAAGAGCAATGTGCATCAGCATAGAATAGAACAAATAATAGGAAGACATTTTTGCTGCAAGGGACATAGCTTCTTTTTTTTGCGGTAACAAAATGTTTAAAATTCACAGGTCTAGGTGTCTTTCATCCTGAGCCACGCAGCGCTTTTACGCGCTTTCTACTAATAGCGCTCAAACCCCTGCGGACATACAGCCAGATCCGTGTTTATTAGCGCAAAATATCATGCGCCCAATCAGAGCCTCCGTTACAAACAGACCAAGGCCATTTCCCAAACCCTGGCTTTGGATCCGTCTCCGGCTACAGCCTATTGCTAAACTGTATGAATGAAGCCTGAGACAAAGACAAACCTGGGGTTCGAAAAACAGCCAAAGGCATGCGAACCAACGCGCATTTCTTTTGGTCCATTCGCTTGGACATCCGAGGTGTACTCACAAATGTAAATGGTATGCATGTATGGCAGGATGTGTTATAGATATACATTGAAGTGACATCATGATGACATCATCGTGTGATTTTTTATGATTTTGTTTCATTTTTGGACCTTTAAGCCATATCTCATCAACAGAACAAACAAATTTAAAATTCTTTTTGTAATATGTTTATTGGGTCATAGACATATGCACAGTCACCAACAAAATCTAAGATGGCCGCCATAAAGTCAGAACCTGAAATGTAAACATTGGTTTTCATGTTAAGTATATTCCTACACCGTGGCTATTCTTACGTGACCGTAATCCTACGTACTTTTTCTATTCTTACCCGAGTTCCGGTAGCGCATGCGCAGTCCCTATTTTTTCGTATACAGTCCCTAGTTTTTCGTATGTTTACACGACTTTTATACCTTTTTTCTATAAGATCCTAATCCTATCTAGATGAGATTATTAACCAATAATTTTAGTTAATAAAAAAAGGTTACGTAGTGAAATAATACCAAAAAACAATGGAAATAACTTATTACACATACATACAATAATAACCTATCAGGCCCGTATGCAGGGGGGGGGGGTTGGGTCCACATTTTCAGGGGTAAATAATGGTATTTTGAAGTAGAAATAACGGTACTGGCACACAAAAACTGTTAGTCCCATCAAGTAAAAATTTGCACCCCCCCCCCCCCCCCCCCCCCCTAATACAAAATCCTGCGTACGGGCCTGCCTATTCCTATTTATACTAATAATAATACTAATAATACCTACTGTACGGAACACTTACTACAAACTTAGCTATTGCCGTTTATAGTTCGCTTTTTTGTCCACGATGAAGTCGCAGCTTTTTTTTATGAAAAATGTCAAATTTGAATACGAACAAAATGTAATGTGAATTTTTCAGTATGTTTGCACAAAAATCTAAATTCAATCAAGGAATCGTTTGAATAATTACATAATTATTATGGACTAAATACCACAATCTAATTACATCGACTATTGCCAAAACAAATTTCCTGGGTGGTCTTCATACGTTCTGCGTGTATTGAGTTTCCCTTGTCTGTGTCGGGAACCAGGTAAATCACGTAAGAATAGAAAAAGTACGTAGGGTTACGGTCACGTAAGAATAGCCACATGGATATTCCTAACGTTTTCAAAAATGTATAGTTTAGCAAATCTACACAAAAAGTGAACGAAAAGACATAAGAAACCCAACTATTTCTCATAATGCTATTCTCGCGGTCAGCATGACGTCACCAGGTCTTGTTTCTTGTCTCCGATTGGTCAGTGGTGGCTGTTACTAGTTATCGAACACTCTGGACTCCACACTACACCGAAATATTTCCAAATTTTATTGTTTTATAAAGTAACAAAATCTGCCACGTAACACGTTACACTTACAGCAATAAAAAATGAATACTTTTTTCCTTCGGTGTAACAAAAACATAGAAAACACGTAATTCCCTGTACAAATTGAATAGAGGGCTTTCCTTTTGCCCGGCGGCGTGTGCAATAGGCCAACAGCATCCGACCATTGAGAAGGATGATGACGATGGAACTGAAGCGCAATATTTTTCGATTGACGATCACGACGGATGCGTACACAACGCGTGTAAATTTGCCCCGTGAAACACCTTATTGTGAAGTTGCAATATAATGGATGTATAATCTCTCAGCTCTTACTGTGGAATGCTTAATGATAATCTTATTCTTACCTCAAACAAATGTTGGCATCAGGGGCATCATTCAACTTGCAATGTTTATGACCCAATGACCCCAAAGCTGTGACGTCATTGTATAGTCTTGGTGCAAGACGTTCTTGTTGAGTTAGTAAAACCATAAAACCATAGGGCCCATGCACTCAACACCCACTATACGCGTCGCGAAGTTTCCCAACAGCGCCCTCTATTGTTTGATAGTCGCTAGGCGCAGGGGGGAGGGGGGGGGGGGGGCACTGACCTCTATACATGGACAGATCATCATTGTTTCATTTTGAAGTCGGCATGCGGAGAAGTGCAACATGGCGGACCCACGACGTCACTCTGTGAGCCAATGAAATGTCCAGGTGTTGGTACGATACGTATTACGTAATGTTTATAAATACAAAATGTACAGAGTAAATCCACTGACCTATACACCTGGACATTTCATTGGCTCACAGCAGTGACGTCTCGGGTCCGCCATGTTGCACTTCCAGTTCGCGCCGACTTCAAGTGTTAGCACAGCAGAATATGGACAATGATCCGTCCAGGTGTAGAGGTCAGTGGGGGGGGGGGGGGGGGGGGAGCGCTAAATCGCGATAGTTGCGTGATATGATCGCGATACATGTAGTTGCGTGATAATGAACAACAACGTCTTGCACCAAGACTAGGCCGGCTAGACGCGGCCGGCCAGGGCGATTCACGAGTTGAGATGCGACGGCTGTTTTGTGTACTATGGATTTTGTCCAGTGCAATCGTACGGATGATTAACGAGCCACATTAAGGGGCTAGGTTATCAAAAAAACAATCGGCCTATAATGAAGTTTCCTGAATAGCGTGACTACTGTAGTAAAATTCCAAAGAATTCCCACGATATAAAAATAAAGATATTGGAAGATGATAAAATCAATAAGCCAATTCGGTATTCCGATTTATCTAACTGCGCATGTGCACAACAAAAGTGTCGTGGCCGAGTGGTTAAGCGCGTGTTTTCTGTTCCGCAGAGCGTGAGTTCGAATTAAGCAAGGCAATTAAACCACTATTGCTTTGTCCTTCGGATGGGACGTAAAGCCGTTGGTCCCGTGTGTATTGTGTATATATTGAACCAGGACATGCACGTAAAAGAACCCAGTTACGCTTATCGCTAAGAGAAGGGGTTCGCCCCGGTGTTTCTGGCATTCCGTTCATCCTCCTACTCGGGTTTCTTCAGGCTTACGAGCTACAGTGCCTTGGGCGCTTTTGAAGAATCCTCGGTTTCATTGCCGAAAAGAAATAATAATAATAATAATAACAATTTTTCTCAAGGGATAAACATTTCATCGATTGCGTGCAGAAGCATAGCGGGTACCAGCAAATTTAAAGAAATCGTCCTGTTCTAAAGTTACTAAATAACTTTTTACGTTTTGGCGTTCAGGCGTTTTGTGTGGCCAAACTTTTGTTCGAACAAAGTGCCCATCGTCACGATTTCACAAGAAAATACAGATAATGCAGATTTGGTTACCACGTCCCCCATAGATTTGTGTGCATTTGTCTGCCGTGTTTATCCCTCGAGAAAAATTGTTGAATCTTGTTGTGCACATGCGCAGTTGGAATAAATCGGAATACCGAATTGGCTTATTTGTTCGACCAGAATGCCGCAAACGGCCCATTTTTTGTCGCACAGCGCTCTCTCGGGACAAATGTTTTTTAATTGTTCTTTTTTTTAGCGAGGGGGGTCCGGTTTTTGAAACCTTTGCTTCATCTTCGGCTTCGCCTCCGATTCATGATTTACTTATTATTGAGAACATGCTGATGAGAAGCAAACCAAATGGAAATACAATTTTTTGGCTATTCTAAAGCATAACATAATTGAGCATGCGGCTGGAGTTCCATCACTAAAATCGACTTAAGCCTAAAAGGAAGACAGCCTAAAAGGAAGACAAAGCCAGGGATTCAAGTATTTCATCGTAATGATAATGGCCGTCTGGTTGGGTGTTAAGTATTTCTCTCTTATAGTTAGGGTTGAGAATACTCTTCATTGGGCCTATTATTGCCACCCTACTCCGAGTGTCGTTTCCTTTGAGCCCGCGTGCTGGCGACTGCTATTTGTGTGGCGCGCCCTCTATCGACATAAAATAAGTCGAGTTTTCGAACTATTACATTAACCCTGAAAACACAGTTTCTACTTCTTCCTTTGAGCAGATGTAGGATCAAGCTATTACCCCAGCTTGACCTATCAAGTCGCATCTTAACTGGTAGTCGAATGGCCGAGCGGTTAGGCTCCTCGTCTGCGGAGTTCCATCGTCTGGGTTCGAGTCCTGGCCCTGGCCGACGTAGTTTTTGCCTCGGTTTAACGCGCGCGATTTAGCAATCTTATCTTTAAAAGAATTAACTTCTCGTCTACAAATAATTTAGCCAATTGTACACTCTAGCTAATTCGTCTGGTTGAGACTGTCCGCGGAGTTCAGGTTCGCACCTTCGTCTAGGGACGGAGTTTGTTTGCTCGATAGGCAGCAAGACCCGGGGCGCGTGATTTTTTTTTTCAGCATGGTAAAGGCCAATTATCATAACTGGGCGTGTCTAGACCCCACTGATTGGAAGATACTTGGGTTCTTAGAACCTTGCTTCCCCTCAAATTAAACTCATCCCACAATAAACTTACAATCCAAAATAGTCAATGAAAAATGAGCACCATCCGAACTCGAACCCCAATCTTACGATTCTATAAACCTAACCCATTATCTACTTGGCTACTGGGAGAGGTCGACAGAAGCCGTTTTTCTAAGTGCTTTAATGTACCTCTGGCCTACGTGTAACTAGTTGACTGAGCAATAACAATATATTTTAGTATTATTGTTGAAACTACTGAATAATCATGACGCGAGGGGTGTAGAAACGCCCATTTACCCTTTCCCATAGTGGAAAAAAAATTCGCACCCGGGGCGTTGCTCCGTTCTTCTCCCTTATATGGCGCGTGGCCGTCGGGTTACATGAACATGGACAGGGAAGGAAGTGTGGTCGGCCGGGAATCTTATAACCCAAAAGAGTGGGGGTCGGTCAATGACTCGAGTCATTAGTCCGTACCCCTGAATGCTTGGTTAACACCACATAACTTTTTCTTTCACCAACGTACGTTCTATTATTTTATTAATTCACCTAAAAAGAGGGGGAGGAGGAATAAAAATATATATACAATACAATAGTGAAATATTAAGCTCAGCCGCGCCTACAATTGGCGTTAATATTGTAACTATACAATCACGCTTTTATTGGTCAGGACGCGCGGCTGGCGAAAGTGGTGATCATAGACACTATCGGACAATAATTGTAGATGGCGCTCGTCATCCTGAACACAGAGCCCTTTGAGTAAAACGAAGCAAATAAAGTCAGCCTCATGCTTTCCTGCAAAAGTGGAGAGAAAAAAATGTACTCAATTGGTCGTTGGGCAAGAGCATTTAGACGGGGCCATTTTGGGAGTTACCTTGCATGGCGAGTACTCAGTGTAAAGTGACTGTTGAATAATCGATCACGGTACTTCAGACTGGGGCATTCAATCTTGTCATCCTCATACAAACAGGCATGCAGAACCAAAACCTAACGATGTCTTGCTTTTTTGTACATGTGCGCAATCCTTTGAGTGTCCCTACTTCGTCTAGCATCCTGACTTCGCTCACACAGGAAAGTGCATATGACATGTAAACAAAGCCACTATCATTTATACCCAGCACGATATGTGGCAGAGGGGTACCCCCCTCTTATCCCTATACTTTATACGCACTCAACACTATTGTAACCTAACCCACCCCCCCTTGAAACCTAAAAGGAATTCCTGAGATTCCGGGAACACAATGGTCAACCCAAAAGAGGGGGGGGGGGGGGGGGGTTTCTCTGCCACATATCGTGCTTCATATGCTATCATTAGGTCTCGGTCTATTCATATAAAAGTCACGAGGTTTGAAAATGGACACAGTAAAAGTTTACGTACCCGTTTAGAAAAAGCTGTACAGATGAAGATCACAGCTGGAAAAAAAAAAAAGTAAAAACGACTGTAGGGGAAAAAAAAAAAATTCTTTGAAAGGGTCTGATAATTGAATAAATTGATGCCATTCAGTGGAACAAGACCAAGTCTCTTCAGCAATGTGTCTGATAATACATGCGTTCATCATCATCATGGCATCCTTTTAATATTGCCAATTTGATTATTTTTTTTTCCTTTGAAATTTTACTTTTAAAGCTGAAATTTGAATGGGTTCACGTGCTCATGATTTATTTCTCCAGTAGAAAATGCTCACCTGTAAGTTGATCTTGCAGATTAATTGTGGTAAATAGCATCAACCTGTAGAAGGGGGATCCAAAATATAAAAAAAGATTAAAAATTTTTAAAAAATACGCGAAAGCATGCTGAAGAACTAGAGATGAATGCCAGAATTGTTTTTGATTGGCTATCATTGTCAGCAAAGACATTAACATCACAGCTCTCAGAAGCAGGACTGTCTTTTTGTTTGTCTCATCATTAAAACCAATCGCATAGCAAACCGGCTCTGAATACAGCAACATGGTCCGATTCAAAACAACTCACCAATCAACTGCCGTTACTCCGTGTTGATACATTGTGCAGAGTTCACGGAATCTAGAAAATACCAAATCAATATTTAATGAGAGGACAAAGGGCCCCAAATACTACAGGAAAGACGAACATCAACTTCCAGAATCATTGGAATTCAAGAGCCGTTTATTGATCGGCTATCAATGTCAGTAAAGACATTAACATCACAGCTGTCAGAAGCAGGACTGTCTTTTTTTGTCTCATCATTCAAAGTTTCCAACCAATCACAGTTTGGCCCATTAATGCAACGATGGTAAAGTTCCAAACCCAACTTACCAACCAACTGCTATTCCACGTTCTTTTTATACTAGTCCAAGGTCAAAGTACAAAGTTGAATGTTGAATGTTTTCTGGAACAAATGAAAAATAAATACAATTGCTTTCGAGTGCCAAAATCCCTAAAAGACTAATTTCAGGAAGGCTACTTTTGGGTGGGCGTGTTGGTGGCTTTCGGCACGGCACAGCAGACAATTAACAGCTTTGCCGCTTCATTGACCATCGATTTAATTTTAGCCCCATTCTGGCATCACATGGTTTCATTGACTGAAACAAGGATGTGGCAATGCGGCTTGCTTTAACAATGTCATACTGCTTTAATAATTGGAAAGGTTGAGTCGATTCCATTTAAGTGAAGATGGCTTTCGGCATAGGTAGTCAACCCTTTCATTAGCACCATGAATAAAACAGTCCGATAATCTTTTTACAAAAACTACATTATTTTTATTGTAGAATTTATTTTAATTTAATAAGTCCATTAATACAAAGATTTTTAAGAATATGCACTTACCATTAACAAATTTTGTTGCTTTACCTGCCCCCAAAAATAAAAAATATGAAAGGATCAGTAATGTATGTACCACATTTTTTTACGGAGCAGGATATAAACCTTTGTCAATTTGTAAACTCAATTACACCATACAAGTCATGTTTGAATGCATTTTTTTTTTTAAAGAACACCCGCATCGTTTGGATGTAAACAGAATATGCCAGTTGGTTCAAATGTGTTTCCACGACAGATCAGATAGGGGCGAAAGACTAATTTACCCTTTGATTTCTTCACATTCATCAGCTGAACTATATAGTCATCACTTCCGTGGTGAAACTTTTATGACATTCGTTGGATTCAATTCTCCAAAATGAAGTACAGCCCCAGAGGGTTACCAAAGCATGTTCTGTATACGTCACCTAATGAACACGGAAGAGTGCGACATCTAAAACAAGCATACCTTTGATGTGGTTTGTAGACCCACAAGGAGTTATTTCATGCGAGACCAATATCTAAATGAAACGAAAACAGTACAGTGCAGTACTTTTTATGAGAATACACTTCATGTCGATATTCAATATTCATGTCAAATATTGTGAATCTTTATGTAGGGGGCCGACATTATCTCATCAATTCAGATTTGTTTGGATTGGATCATATCTTGTAACTTTGTTTATGGGGTTCAGTCCGTTTAGTAGTAAGTTTGTCATCAGGTTAATATCTGACCCGTCTTGGAGATCATCATTACCCCACAACTGCACCTCAATATTGCTACACATGAAAAAATTGGCGACTTCAAAAAATACTTAAAGAAATGGAAAGTTATGAAAACAATCTCGCCATGGTAGATGTTTTGCACCGCTACCCGTTTACAAAAGAAACGCAGATAAAGAATAATAGACATGAAGTCTGATTTTTGTTTTAATAATTATTTACTGGGCTACATTTGATTTCATGGTAGGTGTTGGGCATGTGTCATCTTTGTGCCAATAGTCTGGGCTTTATCTCATGAAGGGTGCTCATGTGTTTCAGAGATCTTGGTGGAATGTCGTTATTCGGGCGGTCAAGAGTAGCAAATATTTTCATCACCGACACAGCACGATTTGGAGTATTTTACTGCCGCTATCGAACAAATCAAGTGGGACCTGCTTATAATGTACAAAACTATGAAAAAGACACCAACCACACGACATTCATCGGTCAAACAGCCACTCCCACGTCGAACTGTAAAGAATCAAAACAAAATGTTTTTACTGCTAGAATACTTAGTATACAAAGAAAAGGATTGCTAATTTTGTTTAATATTAGAGATTTGGCTTATAATCTTTCAAGGTCTTAAATCAAGGGTAAAAACACATGTACCGGTAATTAAGATGCATTTCAGGTGGTAAGAAGTTTGCCGCAGCCTATAATCAAGTCAATCCTAAAATGGGTGTGTCAGACCGCCCTAGTGTCGCTGATTTATCATCATCGTCTCGACTATGAGCGACTTGTATCATCATGTACACCCCTCAATAGCTAAAAAAACCAAGAGCAATGACTTTTACTTGTGTGCACTCTGATTGTTCCCTAGCAATCTTGAAGATTACATACATGACACAAAAATGATGAAATCTGTAATGCTGAAGCTCGGGTAACAAAGAGGAAACATTAAATCTCACCTCCGACTTTGACAAATTATCTTCTTCGTGTGGATGCCAGCCTGTTAAAAAGAATGCAACATATTAGTCTGTTTTAATTAAGATAACGCAATAATTTTGCTTCCCTTTGCAGTTAGTACTTCAGACCGCCATAGTCGCTACATTTTATAATTTCTTCATTATCACGACAAAGGTCATGATTAGGACTAATTTTCTTCATCATAAGCACTTGTTTGTAGTCGCCTATAAAAAAAACCCACAATCACTTGACTCACGGCATCGTATGATCACTGCATTATCGTCGCATCCTCACAACTATAATTTAAAGGCATCCAGCATAGACCTACTAGTACTAGTACCAGTACTAGTACTAGCAGCATCATCGTCAGCGCCAAGATTCACAAGCCATTCTAAGAAACAAAACAACAACATGGTTAATTATCAATTTTGGTTTTCAACTTGAGGTTTTAGGTTACAAACTTTCTTTGCGACTTGCACTTCAGACCAATGTTTAGATTTGTAGAATCACATGATCTCATTGTCCCTATCTAGATATCATCATTGTGCTGTCGACTTCACAAAGGATTGCATTTTGTTGCCTCACAATTTCCAACAAAGTTTTACACCTGCAGGTTTCCATGAAATTGTGTGCTGCTTGATAGAGTCTACCAACACCAAAATACCAAGCCCAGATAAATAATATTTACAGGCACGATGCTGGATTTCTTAACTAGTTATGCAGCACAGATCTTTGAGAGCAATCAAGAGGGTGAAATTATTTAGGAAACTGGGCAATTTAATTACAATTAAGTCGCTTCAATATGTTAATTCTAGTATTAAATCATGGACGATAATGGAGGTAGGATCGTTAATCATAGAGCAAGGAACACGCGCAAAATGAGGGTCGATCAATGTCACGATACTTACTTGCACCTTTCCATCACAACCCCCAAAGCATGACAAGACAAGGAGGTGTTGTCACTTTTTGGGAGCGACAAACAAAATCCCCACCCACAGGCAAAATATTACTAAATCGTATAGTATAAGGGTGGAGCGCACTAGTGTTCGCCTTTCCAATGCCACACTAACACTAACAGTAACAGTAACAATGACTTGCGAGTGGCAAACAGTTTCAACCATGTACATCTTTTACAATGAAAAACCGTTATCAAACTTCAGCATTTATACATGCAAAATAAGTTTTACAATGAAGCCAAAGTATTGACGAAAGCAAGAATAACCCTTAGCTATTGATACAATTATTGTCAGTGTAAATCGGATGTTAATGGATTTTAATGCCATTTTAAATGCGCCCTTTTCGCATTCCACTTACCTAGCCTTCTCCACTAAAAGCTCACAAGAAAGTGGATGCTAAGACACACGTGCGCGGTTTATATACACATATACTGACTGGTACTCTGATCGTATAGCCATAAAGTAAACACTTGCGTACCAGCTAAAGCAAATGAGGCCATTTGATAAATTATATAATTATTCCGTTTACCATGACAATACTCTTTTCCTAAAGAGACCGCAAACATTCTTTTGACATTCTGAAAAGGATGGCACGCGGGAAGGCTTAGGAGAGTGGTACTAAAGAAAGGCTGAATAAAGACGAGGCAAGGGAATTTGTGTACTGTGTTTTTATTTTAGTGTAAGTGGCGAATCTAAAGTTGGGGGTTGAACCCCCTGTTCAGTTGGCCATGGACTAATGATTTACTGGCCCACCAATGGTGGTGAGGCCAAAATAATTAATATGCAAGACAGCTAGCAGGCATGCATGCTGTTGAATGACAGATTCATCTCACAGGTGTGGAGTACATTGCATGTGATTTAACATGTATTCTCGCACTGCCTTAGAATGCAGAAGCATTGTGGATTTCAACATTTTCCAGGGCCAATTAGGGCTTAAAGGGAGACTCCACCCATAGTTTATAATTGCATAATGTTAAAGAGTGTCAATTGCCATTGTAACTTTATTTTTTTTCTAATTTTTATCGGTTTCGCTAATCATATAAAACAGAGATTTTCTCGCACTGCGCTTACCGTCATGCGAGCCGCCATTTTGTGTTGATTTATTGGTACATCCGAGATATGTGACATAGTGTCTGCACCATCAGTACTCGAAGCCCGATCGATAGCGGCCCCGCACGCGCAAGGAATGCAAGTAAACCCTTTTGTGTACGGTATAGTATATACATAATGTGTACTGTACATGTGAAAGTGGGCTCAAAATTATACGGCGAAAGACCTGGTGCAATAATTACTAGCTCACAGATTTTCTATTCTTTTAAAAAATACAAAAATAAACAATAGTTTGTGGCGCGTGAAGTCGATATTCTGCACAGAAATGCAATACATGTACTCGCAATAGTCGGGCGCCGTACAACATACGTCTGCATAATGTAGTTGGCCATGTCAAGGTGGGATACCAGTGCGAACAAAAGGCAATAAAGCGATGTGCATTGAGGTGCAGACACTACGTCATAATTTCCCGGGCGAGGCGGGAAATTTGAACAATATGGCCGCGCCCTTGTACTCCTGAATGGCAAGAAATCGTGAATATAATAGGCGCGTGTGTCGTTCTCGATAACAAATCAAAACAAATTCCCTGCGGAGTCAGTATGTTACCATATATTCTTTTAGACAAGGTAAAATATTTTTGAGCCTGGAATTTCCCTTTAAGCCGGGCCGGGCGGCGAATGCCTTTTTGCAAACGAAAGTTCCAACCCAAAAAGTCGAGCAGGATGATGTTTTTGCTCAATGAAATCAGAACCCCCCCCCCCCCCCCCCCCCCCACCCCTAATATTGTACACTCTATTTATACGCACACCAAATTCCTGCTGGATACATTGTAAATTAATAACTGCCTCGAAATAAAGTCCGGCTAAATCACAATAAATGCTAAATCAAAATAATTGTGCAGGGCACATGCTGGCACCTGGTGGTGCGAAGACCTTCTCTGACTGGATGTAGTCCGGGATGAATACCTGCCGCTGCCAGACAGTTTGAAGGCCGACACTCTAATAAAGAGAGTAGAGGCATCCGGAGCCGAGTCGAGCCATCTTGTTTCATACCAGGAAACTGGCAGGCCTTCCTACGGATCGACGAGAACAAGATGGAGCTGTTCTCCTTTCTAGCGACGACGGAGACTAGCTGCTCAAGAGACAGACAAACAAGTCATCAGCACTCTCCACAAAGACGTGGTCTGTACGCATGTCTTGCTCCATATACACATGAAGAAGCAGATACCAGGATGCCGCTCAACGTGGAAGATGCTGTACGTGAAGCAGGGCTACACTAAGGTGTCGATCCGCAGAGTTGACATGGATGTCGTAGTCCTTGCGGTGGCAGCAGCCGAACGCCTCAACATAGCTGAGCTGTGGGTTGCCTTCGGTACCGGGAAGAGCTTTAGGTTCTTAGCAGATCACGAGATGGCGAGGATTACCCTCATTTCATGCCTTCACTGGGTGTCAGTTCTTCACCCAGAAGGTACGAGCAATAGATGGTCTCCCGCCAACTCGAGAAGCCCCCAGACAGCACATCAGAAGAACTGCCTACCAAGCTGGCTAGTGTTGGGGCCAGATGATGGTTGCTGCTGCAGAGCTCCCATCCCCTAGCGAATGGGGTGGGTGAAGAGTGACACTGACTGGGACATCTGCTGGACAACCCCCCCGGAGGCAGTTTTCTTTGAGGGCCGCGTTTTGCTGGTGACTGCTATTTGTGTGGCGCGCCATCTATCGACATAAAATAATTCGAGTTTTCGGACTATTAATGCCGCGTGGGCGGCTCATTAACCCTGAAAACACAGTTTCTACTTCTTCCTTTGAGCAGATGTAGGATATAGCCTCTTCAGCTTTCAAACCTATTAAGTCACATCGATTTGACACAATCGGAACTAGTAGTCGAATGACCGAGTGGATAGTCTCCTCGTCTGCGGGGTTCAATCGCTTGGGTTCGAGTCCTTGTCCTGGCCGACGTCGTTTTTTTCTCAGTTTAACGCGCGCGATTTCGCAATCTTATCTTTAAAAGAATTAATTTACTGTCTTCAAATGCCAACCGACTTTAGCTCAACGGCTTAATTAGTCGGTTAGGACTGTCCGCGGAGTTCAGGTTCGCACCTTCCTATAGATAGGGACTGAGTTTGTTTGCTCGCAAGGCAGCAAGACTTAGGGCGTCGCTCCGTTCCCCCCCCCCCCCCCCCCCCCCCCCCCCCCCCCCTTTATAGTGAGTGGCCGTCGGGTTACATGGACAGGGAAGGAAGTGTGGTCGGCCGGGAAGCGATAATTTTGTCTGCAGGTAGGTTTGTACATAGTGTACATTTATTAGCCAATCAGAACACAGATGGTGTTGACGTCATCGATGATGCTCAAGTTGTCTGGGCTCTGACCACTGACCTCTACACATGGACAGATCATCATTGTTTCACACTTGAAGTCGGCGCGAACTGGAAGTGCAACATGGCGGACCCACGACGTCACTCTGTGAGCCAATGAAATTGTCCAGGTGTAGATTTCAGTGGGTACGGTACGTATGACGTAATGTTTATAAATAGAAAATGTATGAGTAAATCCACTGACCTCTACACCTGGACATTTCATTGGCTCACAGAAGTGACGTCTTGGGTCCGCCATGTTGCACTTCCAGTTCGCGCCGACTTCAAGCGTTAGCACAGCAGAATATGGACAATGGTCCGTCCAGGTGTAGAGGTCAGTGGCTCTGACAGGGGTAAGGGGTTAGGGTTAGGGGTTAGGGTTATGGTTGTCCCAGATGACTCTAACATCATCGATGACGTCAATACCATCTGTGTTCTGATTGGATAATGTACCAACCTACCTGCAGAAAAAATTATCGCGGCCGGGAATCCTAGAACCAAGAATCGTCCTATATGAGAGTTGGCCAATAAGTTGAGTCATTAGTCTGTACCACTGAATGCTTAGTGAACACCACCTAATTTGTTTTCTTAATTTTTTTCCTACCACCGATGCAGACGTACGTTCTATTATTTTCTTGATTCATTTAAAAAGGGGGGGGGGGATAAAAGGGTCACTTAAAAAATGTATTGAAATGTTACAACAGTGAAATATTAAGCTCCGCCGGGCCTACACAAATTGGCGTTAATATTGTAACTATACAATCACGCTTTTATTGGTCAGAAGAATTGGCCTAATTTTAGTCTGCAGTAATCACATGACGCGCGGCTGGCGAAAGTGGTCACCATAGACACTATCGGACAATCATAGATGGCGCTCGTCATCCTAAACACAGAGCCCTTTGGGTGAAACGGAGCAAATAAATTCCCATAGACCTAAGTGCTAAAACGCCCATACTTTAACGATCTTAATAAAATACTTAGAACTCTCACGTGTACAGGGACTACAGAAACATGACGACCAGCATATCATTATTCTTTTCAATTTTTGGTGGGTTGACCGATGACCTTTTCGAAATATTCTTACCCAAACAAAACAATTTTATTAAAAACGCAAATCTAACTCCTTACAATGTTTTAATTTCCAATGAAAAACATATACAATATGTGACCGGCTCTACAAAAAAGGGTATTAAGTCAACGTTGAGAGGGTAAACATTTTATCAAAATGTGATTTACATTTTTTGCCATTAATGACATCTTTAAGTTTAACACCAATATTTTCAGGTTTCATTCAAAGAAATGCTGATTCTGATGATTAAAGTGGAACACACGCCCATTTTTTGGTTCTATACAACAAAGCCGGCTTTTTCAAAGCCTGATTTCTCAGTTGTGTAATTTGAACTCCAAGGAAGTAATCAAAAGCAAACATGTCATCTCCAGAACAAGAGTAGCTATGGAGCTCTATTATATACCAACTGGAAGCTTACACTGTGAGCTTTCCAACCATGTATATAACTCAATATTACTATTTTGTGACATAATACCCATTACTGTGGAGTGGGTCACATATGCGTGTATACCGCTCTTGTGAACGGATTTCGCATGTGCTTGTTTATTGTTTTTGCTATTCCGTTTATGAGGTTTTGGGATGTTCGGAGTATCTCGGGGAAGCGTATTTTTGTACCTGGAGAGTCCAGCCCTTTTCACACTGCAGAGCCAATCACTGCAGAGGAAATAAATCCCCGGGAAATTCCCGGGGATTTTTTACCCCACCAACACCCCAGCAACCGTTCACACTAGACCCATTTGGTAACTCCCGGGGACACTTTTTCCCGGGAATATGCACGGTCGTTTCACACTGGCCATCAAACCCCGGGAAATGTGTAAACTGAGGTCGCCCATCAGGAAGTTCCCAAATGAATTGTGGGCGTAAGTCCAATCCCACAATGCCGCGCCGCGCGCGCGCATTTTTATGCACAAGCTGCTGCTGTTGTTTACGCCGTGCGATATGCCACATTACATGCATTAACATTGACGTTATTTGTATAATTTTCAAACGTTATTATTTGTCTGTTGTACTTAACTGTAAATATATTTACGAAAAGTTTGAAAGGTACGTACTGCATTACAATACTAAGTCACCGCGCGAATTATTTAGCGCGCTATTTGTGACCCTGTGACCTTTCGAGATTACCCGTGGACGCAAAAAGGTGGGGTAAGTTCAAACCCTGCGACGTTCACACTAGTTGCTTTTCCCCGGGAAAAACGTTAAACCCCGGGGATTTCTCCTTTAACCCTACTCCCGAGCAGGGGTAAATATTTCCCGGGGAAAAGCAGTTTCCTGGGGATTGTTTTTGGTAGTGGGAACAGACCGACCGAAATTCCCCGGCAATTTCCCGGGGAATTGCCGGGGAAATCGTCTAGTGTGAAAGGGGCTTCAGTGTGATTATCATAAATAGCGAGACCCCTCAAATTACGGGGCCTGTTTTCGCGACCGTAACCAGAAACATGTTTGTGACTTTAAACTAACCAGAAACTGTTTACACATTGCGCGCAAAAACGCTGAACCGAAAACAGTGTCAAAAAGATGTGGTTAGTCCCGGCAAAAGTCCAGGTAGGTTTTAATAATAATTGTGGGCTTGTAATCCTCGATCAGTATACTACAATGCGGCAGCGTGCATTGAGTGCAGGATGGCTGAACAGACTATTATCCCTCGATCGGGACTAAAATAAAAACGTGTTAAGTGATGTAACTTTGTAATACAAGCTTGTTTTGAATTCCTTTTTGCGTTACTGTCTTTGTCTTATCACAAGCTTTAATTTGATGTATATATTACATGAAGTACATTTGTTTTAAAAAAATGTATATATTTTACGAACGTTAATGCACATGCAGGAAGCATAGCTTAAGCATTCTAGAAATGCGCACCAGAACCTATTATTCGCGAAACAAATTCGGTCCTGAAATTTGATGTCAATATTGATGTCAATATTCATGACTTTGGGGGAAAGTCGTTATATTTGTTGTGAATATTAACGTCATTAATCATATACGATTTGCGTAGTCCATCCAGTGCATCCACACGTCCGCCAATTTGTAAATATGCAACACGGTAGTAAAATACCCGGATGTATCATGCACTTCAACAGCGCGGCAGCTATAGTCTATAGTCTACAAGTCAAAGGTAAAATGCTCTGAGAGCATAATAAAAGGGCCAACGGGTTTCCAGTTAAAGTAAAATGCTGTGCGAGCATTCCAGCTAAAGTAAAATGCTGTCTCAGCACTGCACTCGCGTCAAAAAGGAAGTGGACAAGAGAATGCCAACGAGTTTTACCTCTTACCCCCCAACAAGCGCAGACCGAGCGAAAGGTCAGCAGGTGTGGGCCACTAGTTCGGTGTGGGCGGGTCGAAACCGTTGCCCTCCCACCTCGCCCCCTCCTCCCATAGCAGCATGGACTCACAATCGGGTAGTCTAAAGCACCGACTCAATGAGCCAATGAGAGAGAGACACACGCATTGGAGGGGAAAGCGCTGCACTCTCTGCGAGAGAGAGAAGGCCGCAACGCAAGAGAGTGGGAAGGCGATCACCGGCTATGTAACGCGGTCGGTGGTCACGTAGCTGAATAACTGGCACGAAATGGACGGCGCGTAAACAATAACTCGTGCTCGCGCGATAGGGCGGATGAGCACAAGCTTATAAATAAGCTTATAATGGGCTTATTAACGGATAATCTCGACACGCGCTGTGGGCCCACGGTGAAGTTCACTTCTTACCCGCTCTGTGCGCGCTGTGTATCAAGTAGTAAGTATGCTGCTGTTGGCGCTCACATGTTTCCGTGCGAAAGTTGTTGAGTATTGAAGCAAGGTGACATCGGTTTTTTTGGAATCCGGCACACGTGTCGGATGAATTAGAGAAAGCGTGCGTTCGCTGTGTATTTGCGAGCGTTTGTGAGACAAATGCGCGCAAGGCACAGCTACGTACGGTGGTCTAAAGGGGGAGAAAGAAGGCGGTGCTAAGTAGAATTGTCATTGTCAACTGACGTGATGACCTGTTGCAGTGTATGAAGTGCAACCCTATGCAGGCACAGGCGCTCATGCATTAGGTGTAGCTGACAGATGCTGAAAGTACGCCGGCGCAGATGTGCATGCAAAGCGGAGCGAAGGCTGTCAAGTGTCTTGGGCTAGCTGGAGGGTGTAGGTTAGAATTATGGGCGTAGCTAGTATGCGCCAGAGTAGAAGAGCGTGCATAGCGGCACCTAGGACCTCTCAGACAGTGTCGTCAGTGCAGGAGAGCGCGCAGCGTATATCGAACATTGGTGATAGTACTCTTTATAGCAACGCAAAACCAAAATTGAACTCCATCCAAGCCGTAATGGCTATCTTACGATGACCCACCAGCATTAGTGTATGCAAATAAATGCAGTGATTACGGTACGGTGCTAACCAGTTAACATCTACTGCTCGGTGGGAGGGCAACGGTTTCGACCCGCCCACACCGAACTAGTGGCCCACACCTGCTGACCTTTCGCTCGGTCTGCGCTTGTTGGGGGGTAAGAGGTAAAACTCGTTGGCATTCTCTTGTCCACTTCCTTTTTGACGCGAGTGCAGTGCTGAGACAGCATTTTACTTTAGCTGGAATGCTCGCACAGCATTTTACTTTAACTGGAAACCCGTTGGCCCTTTTATTATGCTCTCAGAGCATTTTACCTTTGACTTGTCCACTTTCTTTTATTTAGTAGCTTGTGTTTGAACAGTAAGAAGTTTTTCGCGCGCCGACAGAATGCAGTCACCGTCCGCCGCCATGGCAACAAGCTCACGCAAGCGCGCTTCGAGCGCGTCACGGTTGTCGGCGCGACTGTCGTAAGCGGCAAACTCGGCGTCGACAGCGGCCGACTGCAACTGCCGCAGACGCTCGCGCTGCTCTTTGCGCTTCGGTTGCGCCCGCTTTTGCGGTGGCGGCGCTGCGCTGCTTGGCTGCGCGGATGTGCTGGTGGCGGCGCGCTTGGGCAGATTTTTCACTGCAACGCTCGCGCGCTTCTTTTTGGCTTTCGCCGTACGAGCGCCAGCGACGTGACCGAGCATCGTCATGTCGGCGCCGGGCGACTGTACGATTTGCATGGCAGGCGTTGGGAGCGACGTCTGCTCGACCGTCACGGGCGGCGCCAGCAGCGCTTTTGCGCCCGTTTGCGCCCACCACTGCGCATCCTCTTTGAAGAGGAGCTCGATGATGGTGGCCGGCGACGGCGGCAGCAGCGCTTTGACGCCCGTGTGCGCCCACCACTGCGCATCCTCTTTGAAGAGGCGGGCGATACGCCGCTTGTGCGTGCGCAGTCGGCGCAATTTCTCGTATGCCGCGTAGAGGCGCGCGCAATGTACTCGGAGGGTAGACTTGACCCAAGTCGGACTTACCATGGAGTTAAGACTACCAATTTGCTTTCGTCAATCCGGCCGAATAGTTATGTGCTTTGTTGGCCTTAGAAAAAAGGCGCCGTCATCTGGTTGTCGTTCCGCTATCGGCATCAACGCGATGTCATCATGTCAGTGCAGTAAATCCGACTTGACGGATCGGCCAATCAAACCCCCCGCGGTGATATGTAGTTATTCATAAATTATTTGCATACGCATCACATGGTTATGCGCGATGTATGCCAAATAAGTCCGCCAATCGGTACGGACTCGCTAGACCGCTAACGGACTATGGAGGAATGGTAGGCAGTACTGTCACTAGATGCCTTTTTCAAATAAATAACTGCGTCCATACTTCGTTTATTTAGTTAGAGTATGATATAGTGAAAACTTAACGGCCGGACAATGTACACGATAGCAAGACTATTAAACCGTTTGTACATTTACACATAATGTACACAATGCACATGTGTATGTACATTGTACATCACAATGTCCACGTATGTCCGTCACACAACTGGGTCAAAGTTCATATTATTACAGATATATGCTAATTTATACAATTCTGCAATTTGATTGGCCTCTACCGTTTTCGGTAGATGAGTCCATAGGTTGTGTACAAACGTGTGGCACATCCGTCAAGTCGGGATTTCTGAACCACACATGAGCATGGGTGGCGCATGAGGGCGCGCTACTGATAAGCGTGGACGTGACGCGAGGCGCACAGTGTGGATGACCATGAGCAATGTTACCACATAATCCCGACTTGGATCAAGTCTACTCGGAGGGCAGCTGGCTGCACTTGCCGGCACACTTCTGTTTGTGCGGCAGTGAGGTGCCCTTGTACTGCGGCGGGCTGTTGTTGCAGAGTGTCAGCTCACTCTCTCGCTTGGTGATGGTGAGCGGCGCCGGCGCATGGAACTTGGGGCGTCGCTTTCGACGCGGAATGCGCGCCATGCGGTCGCGACGCGCGTCCAGCCATATGTGCATAAACTGCGTGTAGAGCAGCTGCACGTGCTGGGCCGGACGCGTGTCGTCGCGTGGCTGCGCGGAGTGACTGCGCCGACGCCGATTGATCTTATGCGCCCTATCGCGCGAGCACGAGTGCGCCCGCGCGCGATGCGCCGCCTGCGGCCCGGTGTTGTCGCCGCAGGGCAACTTGGGCATGTGCGCTTGTATCTCGTGCGCGTCGCTAGTGTACTGCGACTGGCTGCTGTCGACGAGTGGCAGCTCACTCTCCCGCGCCCCGTAGGGTTTGCGACGCAGTCGGCGACGCGGCGACGCCTTGGGCGGCCGTCGCTTGTCGGCCGCACTGCGCGCCATTATTTTTTTTAGTTTTGTGTTTTGTTTTTGTTTTGAAGGTTTTTTTACGTTTTTTTCTCTTACCTCTTACAAGCAATCGTCTATCGCTTGTTGTGCCCGGAAATCGATGCGTAGATTCCGAGCGAAGGAAACCTGCAAAAAAACACAATGTAAGTTTGCCGATGTGCGAACAAACAGCAAACGGTTGTTGAGTATAGATGCAAGTTGACACCTCGGTACACGTTGTTCCCACACAGAACAGAACCACCCGTTACAGTTAGTCGAGCCACTAACCTACCCGACTCTAAATAAACCAATCAGCCTACTTTGCCGTCAGACCTACGGTGTTGCGTCTTGCCACAGACCTACGGGCTACTAGTATGTATATACTATATAGTACTGTACACCATTACATTGTTCTCCGTATACCCATTAGCTCCTACCCTGTGAGGAGATAGCACTAGTCAATAGCAGCTGCTACTTCGTTGTTTCTGTCTTAATTGTCTAAATTGGTCACTTTTGAAGCCAAAATACGTTTTAGCTTCGTTATTTCGGGTGTTTTGTTATTTTTTTTAACCCCCCCCCCCCCCTCCTGCGAGTCGGCGTCGTCGTTGTCATCGGCGAACGTCTGCGATTGTGATGATATTGCCCAGCGTCAAGTTGCCGTTGTGCTTCACTACAAAGGGCACACTGTGACTGCTGCAAAAAAGCGAAATAGTTTGACAATTTTCAGCAGGAAATGAAACAAAATTGCGACAGAAGCAAGAAAGTTAGACAGAAACACAGAATTGACCGAAATTGCCGATAATTTGAAGCGATTCAGACAGCGAAAATTATTACCAGAGCTGAAATTTGTGGTTGTGTGCGCAAGCGTTTTGGCGGCATTTGCGCAGCGCACACTTGCAAACAACGCCGCACAATTGCGCAGTACATGCGCACTGACACTAGCAAATGCTAAAACGCCCGAAACTCACAAAAACGCAAGAAATATCACACATTCTTGCCGCGGCGCTGCCACTCCCAGCCGGGCGAACCCGTTGGGTGTGACGCTCCCGCGTCACCCTCACATGTCAGATGGTCAGATTCGTATGACAACCCCCTCTGTCGTCGAACTGAGGAAATTCATTCACATGTCAGTTGCAACCACTGACCTCAACACCTGGACGGATCATTGTCCATATTCTGCTGTGCTAACACTTGAAGTCGGCGCGAACTGGAAGTGCAACATGGCGTCACTGCTGTGAGCCAATGAAATGCCCAGTTGTAGAGGTCAGTGGATTTACCAACCAACTGAACTCTACACCTGGACATTTCATTGGCTCACAGAGTGACTTCGTGGGTCCGCCATGTTGCACTTCTCTGCATGCCGACTTCAAAATGAAACAATGGATGATCTGTCCATGTATAGAGGTCAGTGGTTGCAACCCAGTCTCCTTCTTAAATTGTGTACATATCACAATTGACCAATTGTGTGTATATCACAATTTAAGAAACTGTACATGCGCAGTAATGCTGGCAAAACGGAGGTTGGCCCTCAAAGAGTGAATAAACAAGTGTATGATGTTCTTATTAGTTGCAGTAGTTGTTTAAGTTTGGGATTGGAAAAGGAAAAAGTCGGGTTAGGGTACAAGAAAAAAACAATTCATATTACCGCATTAACAGCAATTCTTATTATTGTTATTATTTGACGCAAGTTTAATTGCATTGTATCTCAAGTTTTGTTTTTCTTTCTGTACCCTAACCCGACTTTTCCCTTATTCTACCCCAAAACAAAGTAATGAACTTAAACCAACTAATTCAAGTAATAAGAACATCATACACTTGTACACTTGTTTATTCACTCTTTCAAGACCAACCTCCGTTTTGCCGGTATTACTGCGCATGTACAGTTTCTTAAATTGTGATATACACACAATTGGTCAATTGTGATATGTACACAATTTAAGAAGAGACTGGGTTGGTCAGATGGTCAGATTCGTATGACAACCCCCTCTGTCGTCGAACTGAGGAAATTAATTTTCACATTTTTTTTTGTCATTGTCAGATGGTCAGATTTGTATGACAACCCCCTCTGAGAAGTCGAAAATCAAAATTCTGTCCCAATAGAACTCATGCCCTTGATCTCCTGATCATTTTCGTTATTGGGTTCTTTTCGATTCCGTGGAGCGATTGCGAGTTATTCCAGTCGGACTGAAGAAGAAAGAAAGAATAAAATTAACGCAAAATCGGTGCACTGGCAAAGTAAGGGTGCCGCGGCGCTGCCACTCCCAGCCGGGCGAACCCGTTGGGCGTGACGCTCCCGCGTCACCCTAGATAGATTGTAGGTCAACTCGCCCCCTGACCGACTCGCCCCTTACCTACTCGCCCCTTACCAACTCGCCCCCTGACCGACTCGCCCCCTGACCGACTCGCCCCTTACTAACTCTCCCCCTGACCGACTCGCCCCCTGGCCGACTCGCCTCCTGACCGACTCGCCCCCTGACCGACTCGCCCCCTCGTTTGATTTATGGACCTTGTACGATCGATGTACATCATGTATATTCGTTACCATGAAATTCGTCATTTTGAGGAATAAAAACGAACTCTCAACTTTGAAATTTTGCGGACTGATCAGAGGAAGCAAAAAATAGGCTGCAAGAATGCGACTTCCAAGAAATCAATGGAAACGGACAACTTTCTAATAATATTCTTCCTCAAGTTGTGTACACTTATTTACATTAGGCATACAAAGAAATTATTCAAATATTATAATTAAGGAGAAATCTACAATGTGATGGACTTGACTGGACTCCCGCGAACACTAAATCATGACGACGATTCCGAACCCCCGCGCATGTTTGGCAAACTTTTGGAAACTTAAAAATACGAATGTTGACTTTGCCATTTTTTTGGCATTCGCATCCTTCGCAAATCGTTCGCGTGCCCCGCAAAAACCCACCCTAAAGCATGCATAAAAACGGTTTATGGATGTTTCTTTCAAAAGTTCGTGCTTTTTATGTTCTGAATATTCTCAGGTCTAACACGACATACCAAACGTCTTATAAAATGTGAAAATCACATTTAACACCATTGGACATACAAAATACCAAAAACAGTCCCCCCTTCTCCAAAAGTAGCAACCTCATTGGTCAAATTAGCGACTTTATTGTATTCACTGTCAGCTCTTTGATCTGGGTTTTTCACCATCTTTCACCACGTTTGGCGGACTGATCAGAGGGAGCCGACAGTTTTGTAGATGAGCGTCGTAACACCCAGTTCAATCCCTCATAAACTTACTTGTTTTCGTAACAAAGAATGGTGGAGTGATTGACAGATTCCCTATAGCTTCCTTGAAAAGCCCTATTGGGTTGGAAAGCAGTAAACAAAATCGCATCAAATTATGCGATCAACTTGTCCCCCCGCGCTCCGAAAAAACCCTCATACAAACAAGAACCAAACATGATTATTCCCCCCCCCCCCAATTTTCTTTAAATATATAAATGTATAAATAAATTGTTATGAGTTTAACTTTTTTGGCTTCGAGGATTTAGGCCTACTGCTTTGTCTTTAATTTCCACCACCGAAACGAACATCAAAAGGTATTTTCTAAAACTTAGATAAAAATAATCGAGATTAGGGCCTATGCAAGAGAATAATCAAGGAAAAAGTTTACCCACATCGTCTTTTCAGTTGTTAAGTTCTACGAGGGCAAATGATACAAATTATAGAATTAAAAATACATGTAAATCAAACCAGGAGGCGAGTCGGTCAGGGGGCGAGTCGGTCAGGAGGCGAGTCGGCCAGGGGGCGAGTCGGTCAGGGGGCGAGTTAGTAAGGGGCGAGTCGGTCAGGGGGCGAGTCGGTCAGGGGGCGAGTAGGTAAGGGGCGAGTCGGTCAGGGGGCGAGTTGACCTGACACCGTATAATTCAGTAATATTGGCCGTTTAATTTCGGTCTCAAGTGACATTGCTTGTGGTACTAACTTGGACAGACAGTTTCATCGGTAAATCTTATCTTTATTTTCTCCCAAGTCAATCGTGGATTAAAGATTTTCAATCAGAGATTGCTCAAGACTGATGAGGTCATGAAGTGGCAGACTAGACACAGAGAGCAAAGGCGTGAAGCAGTGGACTGCAGTTGTATTACACGATGATAATTTGACAGGCCGATTTTGCATGTTGCTTAACCATGCATGGTTTCACTCAAAATCGAAAGTTTTTTATATAAAATATAAACAGGGCACCCCTTTCATAGAAAGTATTTACTTGTGAAAAAAGACGCATCTGGTCTTGTTGACGATGCTCCAATTTGTGCAACCAAAGCACGAACAAGTCTTAGGCACCTCATCCCCGGCATCTCTCTGCCGCGCGCGCTATGTCAACTTCGTACTTTTGCCCACTTACAAAAGGGCGTTCATGCATCCTCGGGCCAATTTCATAAAGCTGCTAGGCACAAAAAAAATGCTTAGCATAAACATTTGTCCTTGGCAAAAACAAGGTTACATACCAAATTTTCACGTGATCTTTATTGTTTTTGATTGATAATCAGCTTTTCTTGTCTTTGTTAGCATGAAAAACACATAGAATTTGGGCTGGTAACTTGTTTGTGCTAAGCACATTTTTGTGCTTAACAGCTCTATGAAATTGGCCCCGTCAGAACGGGGTCACGTGATAAGTGCGCTCCCCAGTTTCTATAATAACTCTATGGTGTGTCCGCCGTGCTTTTGGGGAGTGGCACCCTGAAAATATAGATTTTCAAATTGAATAAATAATTTTCTAGCATTGTGTTTGTTAAGAGCTTTCAAAATGTGGGTAATGAATTTATTTATTACAAAATATTGAAATAGGAGCGTCCCGCATGCTTATATTTTTTATTACATCGCAGCGAAGGGTTCACTCTATATTACGGCCTTGTAACAAGACTACGAATACGTTCAGTAGGCTGGCACTAGTTGCAGCGCTGAGGGCGCAAGACGCGCGATATTACACGTACATTTTTAGTATGTGTTATTTATTCGGCCATGAAACCACAACAAATACAAAGACAGTGTACACAAAAACAAATGAAAAAAACAAAACATGCTGGACAGGGCAATAAGGTAAAAGAAAGTAATTACACTAGGGCAAAATAAACATTTGAAACAAGTTAATTGAGTGAGGAAGGAACAAGTTTCGAAGGGATACTATGGGAATCCTCTCCGTCATCGACAGCCAATTCGACAGCCAATTCAATATACATGTACTTACTATGACTATATTATAGTGATAGTCGAGCACGAGTTGAGCAATAATTTTACCTGACGAGTAGTCCGAGTAACCGCGGACCCTACAATCGCATTGTTTGTGAAACTATGTCCAAATGTTTTAAAAAGCGATTGTAGGGTCCAAGTTACTCAGACTACTACAGCTCATTAACCACCAACAAGGGACATTCTGATGAGAAATCATAATTTTAGGGTGGATTTTTGTTTTATTTCTTCGGAAACTTAGATTTTTTTAAAGGAGATCCATAGGAATAGGGTTTGCGAAACTTTCACAATTCATCGTACTCGACTCAGTTCAGCCATGGGCGTAGTTCAGCCATGGGGCAAGAAAAACGAATTCCGACCATGGAGCTAATTCAGCTAGCTTTACGTTAATTGTACAATGTACATGTACTGTACATGTGCGATTTGCATGTGGATGTGCACGCGTACACGATCGCATATTTTCGCGCGCTGTGTACACTGTACTTCGTATTTTGTGAGTCTCCTTTCAAGAGTGGAATTGCCAGTGTTACGACAAGAAACCCTTCGCTGCGGTGTAAACAAAATAATAATACGCGTCCCGCGTGCGCTTTTTCGACTGCATGCTCAACGCGCGTTGTATAATGTAGGGACATTTACTGTGCGCATCTGTACTGGGACTCGCTAGTATGCGCGTCAATGATCTAAATTAGCATAAATATGTGTTTTATTAATATTTATGTCCTTTCGCTCAAAACTCATCGAGGACAGGTTTTGTTATTTCAATTCGTTGACAATGAAAGTGAACAATGCCTACTTATTGTGCATCGCTGAGGAGCTAAGAGCTGCCTTTAGGTGTGACGTCAGATGCAAGAGGTCTATGGCGTCCGTTGATCACATGATCAGAACAAAAAAAGTGTACCCCTCACTGATCTCAACTCTCCAGCTCAGCTTGCATGGAAGCCTTCTAAAGTGACTCATGACCCTGCCTCATCACATGCAATGTGTGGCGATAAAAACATGCATGTGTGGCGATACCTATAACTAAATGAGAAAATTACAACTTATTACTTCACACGCATTAATACATATTTATGCATGTACAATGATAGACTATAAAAAAACATAGAATGATCATTGTTAATATACACAATGGGGGGAATCTAACATAAACAGTATACGCCATTTGCAAATGTAAACCAAATACTGATTCATTAACATAACTATGAACATTTAATATTTTAGGGTTTTTCTCAGCATCTGTGAACACAAAACGGGTCAGCGTCGTAGTATTTACTTTAAACCCCCTAACCCATCAATTTTCGAAAATTACAGTAAAAGCAAATCCCTGAACAACGCACATCACTCAGAATTAAAAACCTTGATATTGCAAATCTTAATTCATTGCTTCTGGCCTTTGGTTTATTTTTGCTTTACCCCAACAAACCCGGACTTCAAAATTACTCTCTAATTTACAAAAAGCCAAACCAGACATCACACTATATAGAGTGATCAATAATAACTCTAATTTGTAGAATGTAATACTCAAAAGTGGAATCACTTCACACTCGAGAGAACACACAATCTGTTCGATTCAATAAATATCACTCTTAAATTGTCTGATCTCTTAAGCATCAGTTCACTTCAATAGCGTGAATGTTCACGCTTGGGGAATATCTGGGCATATCCTGGCCGCATTTGAGGCGTCAATGTGGGCGTCATTTGTTGCTGTCAATCACAAGACTTAGGGTGAAATTTACCAGTTACCCACAAGTATAAACGGGATGAAAAACAGGAATGCCTTTGTCGACATTTATTTGAATAACTTGTGATAACTTATGAGGACTGCGATATCTTCATAATAGGTTTGTTTTACTATCATATTTAAGATGCTAATATCATAAAAAAGCTCTTGCTCAGTAAAAACAGGTTATCAGCCAAAACTTCACAAACAATATACATCCCCTGAAAAGTTGGTTTGTAACCTTGTTTTTGCCAAGGAAGAGTTTTCATGCTAAGCATTTTTTGTTGTGCTTAGCAGCTCCATAAAATTGGCCCCAGGTAGTTTTACAGTATGTGATTGATCATATGATTTCTATGGGTGCAGACCTGTAAATCCGTCGAAAATTATACCTACGCGGGTCAAATCACAATTTGCGTGCCCTCAAATTCCCTGCTATAATTAAATTAGAGCATTTTGCGAGTCATGAAATTGAGCGTTTGTTTAAAAAGAAGGGTGGAACTCGTCCAGAGCTTGTGTTAATACTGTAAAATCTGGATGAAATTGGGCCTTAAAAGTGCTTTTTTTTTTAATGGAGCGGAGGTGTCACTTTTCAAGATGGCGACGGACCAGAGGACTATTTTTAAGGGGTGACCATCTTTGGATGGAATGTTTTCCCAAAAGTCACCAGTTACTCCTACAAAATTGAACAGAAACTGAAAGATTATGAAAATAAGCTGTAATCCCATACGTGTCTCAAACGCAGAGTTGCAAGTCTTTTTCCCAAAAGAAATTCGGTATTTGACGTATTTATAATTGGGGTCTATAGATTTGTATTTACTAGTATGCAACCCTAAGACGGCATGCGCCTTAGCTTACACAAGCTAGCGATGTGAGCATCCATGGTTCCCGGCCGAGTCAAGTATCACCAGAGTAACTACCGGGCAAGTGCTCTCGAAGAAATTATTATACTAATCACGTAATTCTAGAAATGTATATTGTCTGTTACCAAGACCTTTTTTAAACACTTTGGGAAATAGGCTAAAATGTTTAACAATAAATTAAGTTTTCTCTGGTTTTTGATGATATACGAATCACAAAAATAAGACGTTTCAAGGCAAAGATTTCCATGGTACCCAAAATGCAAATCTATGGGTAGGTTGTTTTGCAATGTTATTGTTTTGTTTAACCTCAATTAAAACCAAACAAAGTACGATAATGATATCTTACACAAAATAATATTATTGCGATATATTGTCCATTGTACGAGACTTGATTTGAAGTTTAGCGAGGCCATTATAATTTTGAACCGCGAACATCACAATCCTCTATAGGTAGATCCTCCTCAATAGCCCGACTCAGGCCGCGCTGCTAAACGTATATGCGCTGCAGGCAGCTCACAGACGGAGATTGCATGCAGCAAGTATCGGCTGAATTGATGCGTGATTCGTCACCAAGGAGCAGTCACGGGGAGGCGGGTCTGAACGGCGGTCGAGGCTGATGTGAAGGGGAGAGTACGTGCGGCAAGTTACGGTGGAGATGAGGGTGCGTTGCGTCACCAAGAAGTTAGCTTACAACTTGGGGTTTGGATATCAAGTTATCTGTTGGTTTTGAAGAGATTGATTTCGAGAAGTCGTGGTGAAGCATCTAAAACAACTTATTTCTCAAGTGTCTGTGAGAAACATCTCAGTAGATGCAGTCTGTGACATCTCCCGAGAAAAGAAAAGACATCAGACGAAGAAAATATTGTCTTAAAGAAATCACGACGGATGAGTCCAGCCACACGGGTACAGGGACCGTGACAAAATGCTCGCCAGGATTCAGCCGATTGACGACGCTATAACCACGATTGACGACACTAACCGAATGTAGCCGAAGAGCCGTCGCACGGTTGCAAGTTGTCGCACCGAAAAAAAGGACAGAGCAACCTTTACTTTAAATGGTTCACGAGACGAGTCAGACAACACACGGGAACTGGTAGTTAACGGCTTGTCAAAGTGGTACACAATTTACGTATAGTAGCCCGACTCTACTTAAAGAATATCCATTTCTGAAAAAGAAGCCTGATACATTGTAAGGAACTTGAGATCAGCGAAAACAATTCAAGCGAGTCCTTGATGAAACGACCTGCTAGCATTCTCAACAAAAACAATACTCCATTAAAAAAGAAGAAGCCAATTCACGATGAATGAATGCTTTGAAAAAAAGTGTTTGCCAGAACTTCATAGGCTATAGTTGATATGGATCCGCTCTACATTTTGTACTTGTAACTCCCTGCTTGTGTCTTAAACAAGAATATGGGACACTGGACAGAGGAAAAATGAGTATGTAAGAGTTCACAAAACAACTAGTATATTGGCCTTTCAGTCCGCGTCGTTCAATAAAAACTTCGCGATTCTGTATTTAGTATACATGTAGATGCTTAAACTTAACAACTGCATCCTTGGAAAATTTATAGATTTGACTGTGACACCAGCCCACCATTAAAGATGATGGTTATCATCCAACAAAAAATAGTTTGAAAAAAAAAAACCATCAAAATAAGTACATTGAAAAAACTGGGCACCCGTTAGCAATTTCTGTTCTGCCTTCATTTCGCGATTTGGCGGCGTCAGCGTTGGATTTGCAAACCATGCACCGATCCACGAGTAGGGCATCCAAGCAGAGACGAGAGCTAATCAAGGGGGAGATTGACCGGCTGAGGGAACTGCTGCCCCTACCTAACGCCGTCAAAGCTCGTTTGTCCTTCCTTCACGTCATGTCACTGGCCTGTGTCTATGTCCGTAAGGGCCATTACTTCAACCAAGGCAAGTTTTGTGTAGTGTTCAAGCCCGTAGTGCAGGTCTAACCTACAAAGGAATTTCCAACTGTTTGAACTGATACCTTTCTAGTTCAAAATAACACTTCTTTTGATCATTTTCCGGTTAATACTATTTTCACGGTCAATTTCGGCAAATAGCATCCGATTATTTAATCACCACGTTATTAAGTTTCGCGCTAAATTGAATGCTGCTCAAAATCATCGTTCATTTTCGTTTGATGAGTAGGCAATGACACTATTGCGTCATGCGATATTAAGAAAATACAACACCATCAAATATTGTGGAAGTGCCGTGGCCTAGTTGTATGGAGCCTGGTCTATGGGCACTTCTACACATATGTTTAGAGGCATTAATAATGCCTTGCAGTAGACTAGTTCAGTTAGCCCATCCCAACCGTATTGATACTGTGAAGAGATCAGATTGACTTGTTTAAGTGTAAAGACCGGTTCATACTTCACGCGAAAGTGAATGCGAAGCAAATTTCATGACGTAAACAATTGAAGTTTCATTGTGACGTTCTCCGTTACAGATTTTCTTCGTAATGAAAACAATTAAAGTGTGAACCGGTCTTAAGGAGGTGGATCTTATGCTTTCTCCTGTACTGGGCCCCTGTGATGGGCGACTTTGTGTTAAAAAACACCAAAAACACTCGAGCAGCAAGAGCTTTTCGCAGTATGGATGTGGTCATTTAAATTAACTATTTGACACGCATTTTGTGGAATTTGTGCAAGTTAAATAAATTTTTAATTCAACTTGGTTTAACCTTATGTTCCACTACAAATTTAACGGTATAAAGACGGTTCACTATAAATTATATCTGTAGCTGTTCGCTGTCAATTCCGGCAAATGAGCATCCCGGATAATCACTGCACCATATTCGGTTTCGCGCAAATTTGAATGTGGATCCAAATCACCGTTCAATTTCGTTAACACACAACTACTCAATTAGGTGTAAACAAACTAAAATCGTGGACGAGGCATTGTCCGACCGTTATCTCTCTTTTGTTTGTAACGTTTTCGGAATACCTCCATATGATTTGTGCACGATTTGGAATCTTGGACCTTCTGTCAATCGTGGACCCATTGTTTTCCCCAAAATTATTTTGTCCGACGTCCACGATAGAAGGTGTTTACACACGCTTGTACAATTATTATACACACATCAACATCAATTCTTTTCTTACATTGCGTTGAGGGGACAATACATAGGGTTTGTGTGCTAAGGGAAATTTCTC
The DNA here is from genome assembly GCA_037893245.1 of Crossaster papposus. Taxonomy (NCBI): domain Eukaryota; kingdom Metazoa; phylum Echinodermata; class Asteroidea; order Velatida; family Solasteridae; genus Crossaster; species Crossaster papposus. The sequence goes on from JBAIAA010000103.1 coordinate 1,370,541, forward strand.
TAAACTCAAACTCAGAACATTCTAAAACTCTAAAATGTTCACCCTAATTTGTCTTCTCCATTTTCTTTAATTATACCCTAACCCAATTCTACCTCTAGAGCCCTTTACTAAAGACCTAATGCACTATGGGGACACGAACATGTCCCCAATACTCGGTCTGTTTTTTTCAAAACAAATGGACCTGCCCCCACAACTAGGTGGTGGCTAGAACTCTTGCGTCATGCGATTTACACAATTTAACAAACTGTTTTTGTTCCCAATTGGTGCATCTCGCAAAATCCCACAAAAGCGTTTTTCTTTGAGTTACTTTTGCACATAAACAGATCCTCCCTGTAAATACACAGGTCCCCGTGGTCCATACAGTGTATACAGTGGCCTAACTACGGGGGGGGGGGGGGGGGGCACACACACAATCTATCTTTTGCCCTTCAGCGCCCCAAGTTGGTGCACCCCCTGCAGGTACGCACCCTACAAATGTAACCCTAGAATTACGCCGCTGAGTGTATATTATCGGTACAGATAAGAGGCGGGAACCAGTCTCTCCCGTAAAACTATAACCACTAATGGAGCTGCAAATGGTTTGACCTAATTTTGTCAAGTAAACATTTCTAAACTGGAAATAAAGTGAAAAGTGTTTTCAAAAACGAAAAATCCTTCGGGTTTATAGTATAGACAAAGTTATCCTACATCTTCAGTGTGTTGCGCTTGACATGCAATAATTGTGTGTAATTCAAAACCCTGTTCCCGAGTGGCCCACGAACGATATACTCGGGTTGCCTATTACGAACGTTGGTTCTCGTCATTCGGAACCCTGTTCTCGAGTGGCCCACGAACGGTATACCCGGGTTGCCTATTACGAACGTTAGTTCTCGTCATTCGGAACCCTGTTCTCGTGTGGCCCACGAACGGTATACTCGGGTTGCCGATTACGAACGTTGGTTCTCGTCATTCGGAACCCTGTTCTCGAGTGGCCCACGAACGGTATACTCGGGTTGCCGATTACGAACGTTAGTTCTCGTCATTTGAAACCCTGTTCTCGAGTGGCCCACGAACGGTATACCCGGGTTGCCTATTACGAACGTGCATGGTTCTCGTCATTTGGAACCCGGTTCAAGCGTTCATTCAACACGAGAACTGGGTTTTGAACACGCCCCTCGTTTCTACAGCCCGTTTTTGTATTAAACGCTCCAAATTAAAGTCTTGAAAATTTCTGCTTTGTCTTTTCTCAGGTATAGTTGCATAGATTAAGCAGCACAAAATCGGCCAGTTAATTAATTTACACCATAATTGATCGAATTTAAATATAATAGTGAAATATTCAAAACGGTTGGGCAAGAAAGACTAACAAACCAGGAATGACCAAATCAGCGTCAAAAAGGGATTCTGTAACAGGCAATACATGTACTGGAATAATGATTGGATGGGAAACGTCACGTGTCATGTTCCTAAACCCAATTGTGACTCGTATACTTGCGCAACAGATATGCGATGCCATACGTCCCATCTTTGCGTGAACAACGTTGTTATATATACTGTATAGCCGACTCTTTACACACGACATACACGGTGTGTTTTTTATAAGTAGGCCTACATTTGGACAAACACATCTTACACATACCCTGTATATTACAAAGAATTCTTACCAACTCACGAAAGTGGTTTGTCTTCGCTTTAATCGGGAACAAATCATGTGTTATATCTTAACTGTTTTCACGGATTTTGCCTTTCACGTTCTCAACAAACATTCGAGAAAATAGAATGTAGGAAATGTTGGTCCTTTTTCCACAATTTGAATTTGAAACGTACTGATGCATAGAATGTGCAAGACTAAGGTATCAGAGGAAAAACGAGATTATAATCTTCTTAAATGTAGAAAATTTTAAGAAAAACAGGTTTAGTTTTGCACATACATGTATTAAACAGTTAGGAGGAGTGTCTGTTCGATAAGTTTGCAAATGTTCCCCTGTGGCTGTGAGAATCTATTTCCCACTGCGGAAATTCACCATTTCGAGTAAAACGCCAACGATCAAAATTCGTCCAAATTTTCCCCTTTGTGAAAACGCTAAAGTCAGTACGCGCAGAATTCGCCCCTTCGTGAACACGTCAGGGTCAATGCTATTCAAAATTCGTCCCTTGTTAATTAGGACGAATTCGTCTATTTGTTAATTAGGTTAATTGGGGGTTTTAAAGGTAGGATACACCTTCGGTAATTGCTTGAATTATCATGAATAGGTAGATTTAGGGGGTTGTAATTTATAGTAAATATCGTTTAACTGACCTGTCTGAAGTTTCACAATCATGGATGCTGAGAAAAGCACGAAAAACAGCGGTTTTTTTAACCGGCGTCGAGCAGTTATTTATATGTTATATTTGTTTTTTCGCGATCGCCGTCCATTTTGCTGGATGCCTAGAAACATTTACTTTCAAATGATTAAGATATTTCTTAATAATTCGGTAGTAAATATTTGTTATATCTGCAAATGGTGTATCCTACTTTTAATGGTTTTATTTTACAGTATAACTTTACCAGGTTGTATAGATACTGCCATATTTAATCGTTTTCTTTAAATAAACAAATATCGATAAAGAGACGATAAAGAAATTCCCCACTTCGTGAAAAACGGTGACGATTTTTATATATTTGAAAAAAGGCCTGAATAAATGTGTTCGTCTGTTTAATTTAATGGGTCGTTAATCACGTGTCATTGATATAGCACCGCGCGGCCGCACGGCATAAATACGTGTATAAGTTCCATACGGTCACACCTTTGGGGGCTCTGACCAATTAGATGACGAGAACTTAAGTGTTGTAAACAAAATCTGAATGTTTCACATTGGTGTAATTAAAATAATAATTTCATTTGGTTACGGAAGAAATTTAGCTTCGCCTCGTGGAAGTGATTATTCCATCTGCCACCTCATGAATATTATTCTTACTATTGTGCTCATAAACATTGATTGTTTGTATACGCATAATTCACAAGCCCAGAAAAAGGCACACAAACAATATTTATAATTGTCCGTTAATATTTAATTACAGAACAAGATATGATTTCACCCGTTCCCATCTGGGATGATACTTCACCGTTCGATTTTACACAGGTAAGTTATTATTAAACTAAATAAGGATTTTGTTGCCAAATTTCTGCGTTTTAATCCAAACATACACAGCTCATTGTATGAATGCAGATATAGCCCCAAGACACCTCACCCCCCCCCCCCCCCCAAAAAAAAAAATTAAATAAAAATTAACTAAAAAATTTGAAAATCAGATACGACTAAGCTAAAAGACAACCAGCAACCAATTTCTATATAGAAAAATATATACACTCAGAGAAAAATACGAATTAAATAATTAAAGTGAAGTAACCATATTTGTTTTTCAAATCAATAAAAACCTCTTGCATTAATGTTTGAATTAATTATATAATTGTCGAGAAAATAATCATAAACATAAAATAATCATAAAATAATAAATACAAAAAAGTTTGGCCAAAATATTTATATTCTACCAGGATATTTGTCAAGGGCAAAGACCACAGCAAGATTTGTTTTGTCCTTGATAAATAGTTTATCAAGGTCGACACAAATATCACTTGCATGAAGACCCCTTTAAAAGGTTCACGTGCACCGGCCCAGACCACCTCCTCCACTAACCTCCGTATCCGCCTTTGAGACACGTAATATAATTGATTGTATCATTAATGGAACCGAACAGACTCAGGGGTCGGCCGATCGTCATCGTCTCTCTACGTTCGTCACGCACTGCCGCTGCCGTCATGTTTCAACAAGCTCCGTGTAACCTCAGGCTTTGAAAAAAAGAGGGGGGGGGGGGGAGGGGGGTCGAGAAAATCCTTTTCATTAATCGTCGTCATCTACTGGATGGTACGTCGGAGTTTTGATGCTGTAGTATAGTAGCGCGCGGTGGTAGATCAGCCGTCACGGGCCAGTGGTTGTTTTGCCCTCCATGTCCTCCCTGCCCCTGTTTCACTCTTATAGCTTTGTCGCTCCTGCTTGCTTAATACGTCCGGGTTTAAAGAAACAGATTGCAGTAGTTTAGGAGGTTAGGGTCTCCCCGGCACCGCCTGCATGTGGGACGACGAGATTTCCCGTCTAGCCTGTAAGGATGAGTTAAGAGGCATTTGGGATATTATCATTTCGATGAATTCATTTCCCTAATGAAATTGAACATTGGAGACATGCGGATGACGGAGAGAGCCTATCTATTGTTCGGGGACATGCTGCTTCGTGGATTGGTTTGGTTTTGTATTCATTTATGGGGGTTCGGGTATTTAGGATAAATCGAGCTTTTGGGATCAGCGTTTGTCATAAAAAGAAGAAAACCAGTCATGAACAAAAACCTCTCATTTTTCCACCGTAAGTTGGACACCATCTGCGTCACCCGTTGTGGTTTTTTTTTTACACTGATTCGATGTGGCGTCTATTACCGCCTCCTCCTAGCATCTGTCCAGATTGCTCATTTTAAAGAAGACCTATTTGTATAGTTTTATCCTACTTTTTGGTTGTTGGTAATGTTCCCGGTGGTAAAGGCCTACCGCTGAACAAAACGTCCAGGGATGACAGTGGGATGACAAGTGGATATGATTCTATAGCAAACCGGACTGATGTTTCGGTCTCCACCACGGCTCGGACAGGAGTAATGTCCCTGAACTAGGAGATCTTTGATTGTTCTTGTATCGGAAAGAAAAGGTCATTAGAGACAAACATTAAATTTGTTAAAGAACAAGGACATTACAGAAAACACCAAGTTAGTTTGTAAACGTCAGACCCATTGAGATCCCACTCCCTTTAAATACAGGCAGTATACAATATTTTGCAAGCATAACAAACAAAAACAAAAAAATATTGGATTATAGGTGAATAACAATCTCAAGGCAACCTCGGATTCCAGATGCATAGAATGTGGAAGACTAAGGTATCAGAAGAAAGACGAGATAAATCTAAAGAAAAACTGTGCACATACATTAACAGGAGTGTCTGTTCGTGAAAACGTAAAACACACAATAAATTAGCAAATTTCCCCCATTTGCTGTGAGAATCTATTTCCCACTGCGCAAATTCGCTATTTCGAGTAAAACGCCAACGATCGAAATTCGTCCAAATTTCCCCTTTGTGGAAACGCTAAAGTCAGTACGCGCAGAATTTACCTCTTCGTGAACACGTTATGGGGTCAATGCTATTCAAAATTCGTCCCGTGTTAATTGGGACGAATTCGTCTATTGTTAATTAGGTTAATTGGGGCTTTGAAAAATACTGGATTATAGGTGAATAACAGTCTCAAGCAATCTCGGAAGCCGTAGCACCTGATGTGCTTGCATCTTGAAAGGTAACATAATCAGCTGTCTTGAATATCTATAATGTGATATTATGAGTGTGCTGCACTACAAGATTCGCTCCATACATGTATTATTTGACACTACAATCACACTGCAACCCGCCAGCCTCTCCTCTCTCAAAATGTATTTTGTAAGATTTATTTATTGTTACCTTTTCTTTGCCAAGCCTGTAGGATATACGTATTTTCAGGAGGTAATAAATATATCCTGTTTATGCGCCAAAAGCTGTCGATGTCAGAATTTGCGCCGCTACATAATGCATATAGGGGGCCTATTATTCGTTTTGAGAAATCAGGTCCCACATAATGAAAGCACGTGTTTTTGAAACTGTTTCAAAATAGGAGACTTGAGACCCGAATAAAGACTAGCACTATTACCTTATTAGTTTTAAAACAATGGTGCTTGACAAACGTCTTTAAACTAATAAGGTGATGAAGTTTTTAGCTCTTTGAATGCTGCATATTCTAAGAAAACAATATTCAATATTTCAATTGCAACCACAATCTGCGTTCAGGGCGCATTCTCAGCCAGCAGATTGCAGCTACCCGCGTGTGACGCACTAAACAGACCAATACTAGTGCACACACTGTCTTGCGCCGCGCACGTCGTTCGGGAACTTGCGCACACTATTTGCGGAAATGTCTAAAAGTGCGTCTATGAGACGCAGATTTTTCTTCTAAATAACAGCATGTCAGACGGCATAATTTTATAGGGAGCTTAGAATATCATTAATATCTTTACAACAAAGTAAGCAATTCAAACTGTAATTGGTTAGTTACTTTTTTGGATAGCCGCAAAAGAGAGAATAATACTTGCTAAAAACTGGCCATAGTCTCGCGACTCACGCTAGCTCAAGACTTACGAAGACTTGAGTACTACGCTCTGACATGCATAGTCCGAAAATTCTGAGCACGTTCGAAATACTGGAAGTAGGACTGTTGGACTTTGCCATTTTCCCGGCATTCCATCCTTCGCGATTCGTTCGCGTGCCCCGTGAAAACCCACCCTTATACGTTATTGCTACTCGCCGGTTCGGGCCCTTCGGAGTAGTCCATGTTCGTCCATGCTATCTGTGTTCGTCGGGTTGTTTATTGGAGGTTTACAACCACCCACGTGATGGGTTCCTGGCCAATATGAATGGGCAAACTGTCCCAGGGATATTTATGGATCATTGTTTAAAAATACTGCGATATTTCGACCTATCCTCAAAATCCATTGAAACCATGGGATAATCGCCTAAATGTTCATGGTGCCTACCAATATACAACACATGGATTTTGGCATATAGAAGGGTTTAATGGTAGGATACACCATTTTGCGGTATCGAAAAATATTACTACCGAATTATTAAGAAATATCTTACTTATTTGAAAGTATAAAAAAATGATTGTAGGCATTCAGCAAAATGCCTGCGCTAGATATCCTGTAATTGTTACGAAAACTGAATTTTATAAAAAATAAAATTCACGATCGCCGGCCGGCGATCGCGAAAAAACAAGAACAACATAACATGCCCGACGCCGATTGAAAACGAACGCCGTTTTTGTTTTGCTTTTCTCAGCATCCATGATTGTAAAACTTAGGACAGGTCAGTTAAACGATATTTACTATAAAATACAACCCCCTAAATCCACCCATTCATGATAATTCAAGCAATTACCAATGGTGTATTCTACCTTTGGGTGTAATACGAATGTTGCTTAACTGTAAAATTGCACATTTTTTTAATAATATGTAATACAAACAATTGTGTATATGATGGGAAACAGTGGACGGAGACTATAACTGAAGTTCGGTGACAGTGTGGCGAACGTATTTACGGTTTTAGAAGTTATCTTCATGAAGTATGTGGAAGAGGTTGGTCAACACGTGATTTCATTGGTGGATTCCGGGCCGACAGACGACATGTTGTACCTTTCCCCCAAAATTAACATCGCAAAACGATTGTCATTTTCTCTTTAAATACAAATAACCTCGAAACATGCTGGACTTTTGACAAGCATCATCGTTTGTTGGCGTTTTTATATTTACCGAATTTTAGTTAATATTGTGTGTGGTGCAAAATTGGGCACAACGATTTAGAACATCCCGGGGTCTAATATATGTAGACATCAATCTCAAAAATATCTCTAGAGGTATGGTACACCATTAGTAATTGCTTGAATTATTATGAATTAGTAGATTTGGGGGGTTGTATTTGATAGTAAATATTGTTTAACTGACCTGTCCGAAGTTTTAAAATTGTGGATGCCGAGAAAAGCACGAAAAACAGCGTTTGTTTTCAACCGGCATCGGCAGTAATTCTTATCTTATCTTTGTTTTTTTCAAATTTTTCGGCAGTTATTCTTATGTTATCTTTGTTTTTTCGCGATCGCCGTCCGGCGATCGCAAATTTTTCTTTATAAAATTATATTTTGGGAATAATTACAAGATATCCTGCGCAATCATTTTGCTGGATGCCTAGAATCATTATTTACTTTCAAACGAGTAAGATATTTCTTAATAATTAGATAGTAAATATTTTCGATATCTGCAAAATGGTGTATCCTACCTTTAAATTAAATTAAAGATAATTACTTTAAAATCAAATTCAAGATATCTCGAAATCGATTCAAGATATAATTTCAGAACATCTTAATCATGTAGAGACATCACTAATACATTTTGTCGAAAATAGTACATTTTGAGACATCGTTGATATGAATAGGTGTCGCCAATGCGCGCCATGCAAAAATAAAAGTCGCCATGCATCATTGTGCGTCAAAGGCGGATAAAACGTGGATGAATTTCATAAGCGTCGTCACAATATGTTTCGGTAACGTTTATCGCGAAAGGCAGTACGCGCGCAGACAGTCAACCGTATACCGTATTAACTCAATCCTTGGAGTAAAGTATCAGTCTATGACCGCATCGCCTCAGCTTTGAAGAAATCAAAAACTCCTTAGTCTTTCCCCTGCCTCCTTCAGGAAGTTTCGAATGTCGCTAAATCTCCTAATAATCTGATCTCCCGATGCAACTTTGATGTCTATAATTACCCTAGCGGCCCTATTACTTTCCACCCACCCGACACGGCCCAGCTTTAGAGCGCATTATACCCCATGGGCATGCTATAGAGCTAGCTGCACATAATCATCATGCCCAGTTCGGGAAGATCTTCGTCAAAATAGATAACTAGAAGAAAAAAATTAAGGACAATCGAAGGGAAAAAGACAACATGGATAGGTTACTGTGTACCTGAAAGGGAATCATAAACGATACGCTTGAACGAGATTTCCCCGGAGGTAGTACACTCGATTAATTCAATTTAATTTGTGGGAGTAGTATCCTCCGTCCTCCCTGTACTGTAGGGATTGCGGGCTCAAGGCATAGCGAGTGCGTATGATATGGCAAACACGGGTACCCTGAACCAGACTGATCTTGATGATTATTGGCAAACTGATCATACAGGGCCCGGCCCATGAGCAGAAACCAGGGGAGGGAGAAACCAATTTTACGTGCGGAACAAAGTACGGCGGGGTATTAGCGTGAGACGCGGTCATCAATCACGTTCCCCCCGCGATTCCTGCGCCGATCCTCGGCCGGTGCCGACCCGGCAGGCCTCGCTTGCTAGGGGCCCCCCCTGCGCCCCTGATGATGACGCGGCGTATGTACATGTATATAGATGCGGAGTTATTGCCATAAGTGAAATGAGTGATCTCTAAATGTTTGTGGAATTAAAAACCTCTCAGTGCTCATCGGAGCAGTGATTTCATTGAAAGCTGGCCGTCTCGATCCCGCTAATGGATCCTTGCGTCTTTTACGAGCAGATGAAATTTTTGCGAAACAATAATTGTTTTTAATTTTTTGAAAACAACTGGAGGACTTTCCACGCGTGACAGTTTGGTTAACTAGAAAAATCACCATGTATAGATAAGGCATCTCGGGTCATTTGTTTTCCATGCATGTCGTTCGTTTCCAATAATTGATACCTACCACTTGAAATCCAGATAAGAATGTTCACAATTTTCAGCTCAGTGGATAGAACGCTTTTCCAGAAAACAGTTATACAAAAACATCTACAACTTTTATTCACAAACCCGACCTTGTCAACAAACGCTCTTTATTTGACTGATCGTTGAAAATGAAAATTACCGACATTTCGTCAATTCTCCGAAGAAGACAGCAAACCAGACAAAAGTTTGTCTTCCGTTTATAGTATCGGCTCAATCATCAACTCAAAGTATTTTATTATTTTTTACTTGGGGATTGCCCCCATTGCGTCTCCGTCTCCACAAATCTGCTTTGCTCATTTAGAACCGAATAGTAAATTCTAGGAATGGGTTCAGCCGAGGTATGTGTGTACGGGAAAGCGAATCCCGCCATCGACAGTTAGAAACAACGCCATGCACATGTAAACTCCGACAAAATCTGGAGCTCTCGTGTGTAAATTAAACGGAAGACCTCTTCGAAAATAACAAGCATATAACATAAGTTTGGAAAGGCAACCCACTATGCATGGACATTGATAGTTAGATCCAAGGTGATGGGGTGAGGAAGGGGATGGAGGTGGGGTGGTGTGGGAAGGTGGGGGGGGGGGGGGGGGTGGGGAGAGGGGAGTGGGGGCGGTTTAAGACCATTGCGTGCGCGCAAAATCCCGAAGGAATTGGGAATTGGGGGGAGGGGGGGTAGTCTATTTGGATCAACCCCGGATTATTTTAATAAAAACTAATACTGATTTTTTAGGGTTATCATTGTAAACTTCCCCAACTGTCCAAATTATTTAAACTATTAAGAACAGATCGATGAAAAAACACTACTAAGGCACCGGTTAGTAGAGGTAAGTGCGTCAATTCCGACTTCACGTTTGTAAAGGTCATTAACAACGCCACTATCACCCACCCACACCCACCCCGCTTTTGGAATGTCTAACGGCCGGGAATTTCGGTATAAACCACCCCTCCCCTCTAACTTGTCGACACAGGTACAAAAAATAAACCTGGAACGCCAACTCGTCTGAGCTGAATATTTTAGGGCTGATTATGCTAATAATTTCATCATTTTGTCCGTTGTTTAGGCACTGGCACGGGTTTCTGTTGGTCATGACAAGGGAAGGCAAACTCCTATACATATCGGGAAAATGTCACTGATTACCTCGGTCATTCCATGGTAAGACAACATTTATTGTCTGAATATTTTTATTTGTGTCAAATTATATCCTTCTCGGAATAAAACCAATTGACCCCCCCCCCCCCCCCCCCCTCCCCCCCCCCCCTCCCCCCCACTCCCCCCCCCCCCCCCCCCCCCTCACCCCCCCCCAAACAACAACAACAACAACAACAAAAACCAGAAAAAGACATTGAGAATCGAAGTAATTATAGTTTTGGAGGTGGGAGAACACTCCAGATGAATATTCTGGGTGAACTCACATAATCAAAATGTGGGGACTTGAAAACACCAACCACGTCGTATAGGACAAGGTAGGGGGTCAAGTATTGTTGGCGGGGGGGGCCCAATTTCATGGCGCTGTCTAGCAGCAAAGAAAAATCTGCTAACCTTTAAGCCACTATATTTCACGTCACTGATATAATTCCGCTATTGTGGGCTAAAGTAAATAATAGTAAAAGCATGGCGGTGGTTACGGTATCCATGAAATAGACGGGAGGCTCTGTTAGCAGAAAATCGTGTGCTATATAAGAGCGCTATGAAAATGCGGATGGTCACCTATCTCGTGTAGCGGTTCTTGTATTCTTCAAGGCACTTCAAGGCAATCTAGCCTGGTTTTCCCGTTGCCCTTGCTCTATGGTTAAAAACCACAAGAAACATTTGGCAAAGACAAAAACAACAACAGACGTACAAATTATTATTGTTAACGAAGGAAAAAATCACCTTCACATTTTTTACTGCGACGCAAAACAAAGAAAATTACTGTGTTGAATGAGCATTCCGTCTTGTATGTGTTTCTTTGTATTGCCTCGTTCTGCAGGTTGGAGCTTGCTCTATCAACAGGTGCGAATTTGTACGAAGTAATCGATCCCAGAGACCACTGCCGTCGTCCAGAGGACAAATGACCGTCGGTTCCAGCTGCGGCGGGTACCGAAACCGAATATCAGCAAGAGTGAGCGAGCATTTCGTTCGGTATCGAAAAAACCGAGTGTCAATTGTAGCAGATTATGATTTTGGCATCGTTACATTTGGTATTCTATTTTTTTGCATGGTCTTTAAACCTACTTACCAAACTAACCATTGCACACACGCATTAGCTTCAAACCACACTTAGGCTTGTCTAACCTAGTACTTTGTATATAAAACGACGGACACTTTTAAAAAGTGTAAAAAAGGAATAAACCTTGTACAATTCACCACTAAATGGCATTCATTTTATGTAAATCGTACTTAGTGTCATTTGTTGGGTCTATGGATACACATATATTGTTGTTATTTTTCATAAATACGACCCCCCTCCTGCCACACCTTGGGCTGCTGAGGCAAAGGTTTTTTTCATTGCAAACAATACAACGAAACTGTCGAAAATCGGTAGTATCGACTTACATGTATTACGTAATTTTAGAGGTGAAAGTTACCAGAAATCACCTCAGATTTACAACAGAGCATCTAGAATCCAAAATGTCAGGGTCCCTCAAGCGGGCCCGGACCCCACACGCCGTAATTGGCTTCGCGCTATGCGCTCGCTAGTGTCCTAAGTTTAGTAAGTGAATAGTACCCACCCCCCCCCCCCCCCCCGGAAAAGCTACCTCCGAACCGACTGGCAAATACATCCATGATTAAAACACAAAAAGACTGCGGGCTAATTAATAGCTATATTTGCCCGCAATTCGCTCATTCCAATCTGTGTTCTTTTTCTCCCCCCTTTTTTTAATTATTTGGGGAGAGCCAATTCGCTGTGATCAGTGGTTTTTATCACCAGGCTTAGAGAAAAGATGATGGTTTGTACCCACATACTATATATCCCACAAATAAGCGATGTTGTCACGACATCTAAGGCCCTCGCCTCACGAAGGGACTTTCCCCGTTTTCTACCCACCTCGATCCAAATATTTGCAACGTCGACTGATCGCAGCGCCAGATGAACGTTTTACTACTCTTTTGTGGTCCGCAGAGAGCCACACGGGTTATGGGCGCGTTTTTCTTATCCGTAATCCCACTCGCGTCCTCGGGGAGAAAGAACGTGTAGAATGTCGGTTTCTTTTTCAGACCATCGGTGACAGCGAGTAAGCGGTGGTTGTTTGCGGATATCCTTCCATCTCC
>JBAIAA010000104.1:600000-785000 GCA_037893245.1 Crossaster papposus
GGACACGCAGTGGGAATATAATACCAATGACCGCGTCGCTGGTTCACGTGCAGTATTAGTATACATAATTGCAGGGAACCGCGCTGCATTCGGTATAATATTTTCACATCCTACTGCGCGTCTGGGCCAGTGTTAACTGCGAGCGAATATGTGCGTGTGTGAGGCAAGTTGTTCGTTGCGTTAATTTTTTTGTGGGATCTGCTGATAGATCACACAGACATCGCAAGTTTTGACAGCTCATTTTCTGTGTCATTTTTTTAGATTTATGTCGCATGCAGAATATCGTTTAATATATTTGTTTTCAGGAGAAAGGGCACGGCAACAATTGCCGTGGAAAGTGGGATTTTTGAAGGGCATTGCGGCAATCGGTAGGGGCATCGACGGCAATTGCCGTCGTTGCCGTCGTGAAGTATCAGGGCTGTCCGGTCATACTCGCCGCGCTGGTGCTACGCGGTGCGTGCCGAGTAATTATAAATGTAGGCCTAACCTTTAAAATAAAATCGGGATGACAAGTTAAGAAATCAAGTATATAAAATTCGGATTGACAAGATTTTACTGTTGGCTTTTATGTAGACAAAAACTGAGCTTACAAAAATACCCAGGAGCGCTATTATTCGCGCGCCAGAAACCGTGTTGAGGAGCGCGAAGGAGCGCGATCGCGCTCGCGCTCCTTAAAAATGAAGGCCTGCATTGGTTAAAACTTTTTACAGCTTGCAAATATTACAAAAAAATAAAAAATACAATTAATATGAAAATATTGATTTAATGTTAAGCCACAGACCTTCCATTTCACAAAATTAAGAAAAATGCGTCCTACATGTATCGACACCTGGGTCAGTGCCAGCAGATTCAAAGTGATATAATGTATTTGTTCAGATGCAGCCTTATTAGGTTGTGTTCTAATAATTTGGTTATAGCTTACAATTTAACATGCCACCATATATAGACGTTATACTGCATGCCATAGTCAATAAATATGCCAAGTCCACTTGCCACTAGACAATTGTCACTGCACATCAAATGAAAGGAATTCCAGACAGTGAAATTACTTTTCAGTGGGGCACATCAATTTCTGGCATCAGACAATACAAGCTTTCATGTCTCTATGTCGGGTCATACTCTGCATTATCCCTAGCCAGGCTCAATCTCTTGCAAGCCCATTTCTGTCAACTCCAGCATTAGACAATACAAGCTGTTATGTCTCTTTGTCTGGCCATACTCCTTCCTAAGCTCACCAATGCTGCTGCCCAGTATGTCTGTGGTCTCATACATGTCACCTGATGCTGTCTCATGCTGCTCCCTAGATAAGCCGCTAACCTCCTAATTATGTAACAACAAAAACAGATGAGAAACATTTTGTTGAGTTGTGATTTTACTTCTGATTTAACTTATAGGGCAGGGTGACATTGAGTCAGCCAGTGAACACATAAGCAATTAACCATTCAGTACACCAGACTATAGAACCATTCAGTTTTATGAAGATGAGTCTGGAAACGAGACAATTAAGGAGAATTGAGGAGTTCCCTGATGTCCACACTTGCCTATATTGACTTGTACTGTGATTGAATTAAGATTAACTTAATGCCTGTTGTTTTGATCTGTTTGTGACCTCAGGATCACGATACCAGTCATCTGATCATGATGAGCTTTGAATTTGCACATGCAAAGTGATAGAGAATACACAACTGGGAAAAAGTCAAAAGCAACTGACCTGTACAATGTCAGTACGTAGACCATGTCCATGTTCCATAAGTTGGCTGGCTAAATGTGGCTGTTTGGATATCAACTCAAAGTGGAGAGATTGGGCGTGGGATCTTGAGGATTGCACAGAGATTTGAACCTGAAATAATTGGAATAAAATTAAATCACTAAAATGTTATACAACTGATGGACTGTTACTGCAACAGCGAATTGTTCACAGATTCTATACATATAGACAGGAGCAACAATTTCCTCTGGAAAATTCATTATTTAAAGTAACGGGAAAGATTTCACGTACCGTCACATGGTCAAAAAGACTGAAAGTTAATTGGCTGGTGGTGGTTGTCACGGTGATTGCATCAGCAGTTCTGGTCACTGAGCCTATAATGAGGACATAATTGCGTCAGATTTTAACCCCAGCATGCAGTGCAGAGTTTCAATTCAATTCCAATTTTAAATTCAAGAATATTCATTTTCATCAATAGCTAGTACATTAGTCAGTACATGCAACCTTTGCATTTGTTCCACTTTAATCACAGCATAATGTCTAGCAGACTATCACCAATCTTGTGAAAATTGGACGTAGCAATACACAACATATCAAACTTTCAATGCGGGTACACTCTTTGGTTTCACTGACTGTATGCATAGGAAAAAGTAACTATTACAGGATGGAGATAGAAAAGAATAAATCCTGATTGTAATTACATATAAAAACACTCAGCTTTATTTGCTTCCTTGATCTGTCATATTTTTGCATTTCTGATATTGGAAGGGGCAACAAAAATCTTCCATCCACAATGATAAAGTCAATTCAAGGTGAGCATGTGTACAAATTTATGAGAACTCATCTGCAAAATGTCTCCCAACATCAGTCTGAAATCTTCATAATATTTTCAATAACTAATAATAACCTGATGTCCACAACGGGTTTCCGTCGTCTGAAAGGTCACATACATGACCTTCTTTGTCCTTCAAAGACACAGCTCCCTTTATGCCGTACCTTAAATATAAGCAAAAGCAAGGAAAAGAGTTATCAAAGTTTTGATTGTCATTTTTTTAGCCATTAGTTTGCTTGTCATTCAGACTAGTCCAACAACAGTTGATGACTGGTGCAGGTTAGAGCAAATGAAGGTATATAGGAACATTTGTTTTTTGGTGCATTTGCTTTTCAATACTTTTAAAAAAGAAAAGGTGCACCCCATTTGGGGGTCTTCAATATTGAAGAAAAAAATCCATTAAATTCCTACAAATTACATTGATGTAAAAAAGACGACAAATTGTTACCTTGGAATGAAGATTAGAAAGCCATTAGCCCTTAGACTGTGTACCACAGCATCCACTGTACATAACTCATCAGTTGTTGGGTCCTTGTCCTTAAAGAACAACGCCTGAAATAATGCTTGCGAGTCCTGCTGAGCATGCTGGGAAGCCTGAAATGGACCAATCAAAATAGGGCTGAAGAAGGACCGTTAAACTGTGACATTGTCTTAAAGATTCTTGAGCAGTTTGGGAGAAAATGGACTAAAAAATTGTCACAAATCTCTAAGAGATGCCAAACTGATTCAAACTGAGCCATGGGCACGGCCATCTTGGATTTAACACTAATGACATGAAGTATGATCCGTTGCGATTCAAGTTTCTCATATTCTTTTTATACTTCTTCATAGTATCAATGTAAATAAATGTGCTGGTGCAGGAGGAATGTTGCTTGTCAGTTTAAAGACAGATCAAGAATCTATAATATAAAGACCGTAACCGCACCATCTTGGCCCATGCGTCGCGCCATCTTGGAATTAGAACCACGAAATTGTTGTATTAGAATTAGGCCATGTTGGAAAAATGAGGCAAAATGTGTTCACACAGAGCACCAGGTAGTTATATTGAAAGAAATATACTTTACCCTGTGTTTGTTATTGATGTGTCCACACAGCTCCTCTAATTCACTGTTGCTATGCAACAATGACCCATTGCCATGATCATCAGAAATGGCTGCCATTAACAGACGATGAACCTAATTGGGGGGGAGGGGGGGGGGGGGGGGGGTGTATGAGTTCTACATTTATTACAAAAATATTGTAAATAATTTACCGTCACCTTTTTAAAAACTGTTGTCCCAAGTTTTATTTAAAATGGAACTTATTTTTGGTTGTTTCTAATACGATCATCACCTATTGTATACTTACAATAATGTCAGCATATCTTCTGATGGGTGAGGTAAAATGTGTGTATCTGTCCAGGGCAAGACCTACAGTCAAATGTTAACATCAGATGTTATTGGCAATTCAATTTGAGGTCATTTCTCGCAGTCTTTTCTAGACAATAGTTTGCTAATTTGTTTTTTGTTGCATTTAGTTGCATTTGCAATTGCAAACATTTGCAAATTATTTCCCCTTGATAAAGGAATATGTTTTGAATGGTTACGCGTGGAGCAGGCCCTGGACATCAAGCAAGATCACGTGACTTTTGCCAAGGTTGTCAGTGGTTCACACTTCTGCATGTTAACTTAATCTACAGTGAAATTAAAACAAATTAAAATGTTATGCTAAAAGGTTCAAAATTGAAACTAACAACAAATGGACAAGGATGATAAGGAATACATACCATAATGAAAGAATTGATCTCTGGGCAGACTACCAGTTGAGAAGTACAACGCATTGGACATGGCCTTGGTCGCCAGTGAACGCAGGATCTTGTTGTAGATGGGATCGTTGGGGTCAACGCACTTATCTAGCGAATCGGCAAGTGCTTTGTTGGAACTAAGAGAAAATTAACAAATGAAAAAAGTCCAAAAAGACTTATAATTTAAAATGTAATATTATTGCATAGCCGCAAATCAATCAACCACAGCAAAGAATCCTAATCAAACATGCTCAAAATTATAGACATTTAAATCTTTATAGGTTAAGGCCTTGCCTGATAAAAAACACACCAGATAGTGCGTATATAGATGTGGCTGGACACTTCCCATAGACACATGCATTACTGTCAGCCATAGCCATAATCAGCCTTACCTTGTGTCAATGGTGAAGCCTCTTAATTTGCCTTTTCACTATTCACAAGACGCCTATAGATGTGGCTGGACACTTCCCATAGACACATGCATTACTGTCAGCCATAGCCATAATCAGCCTTACCATGTGTCAATGGTGAAGCCTCTTAATTTGCCTTTTCACTATTCACAAGACGCCTATAGATGAGGCTGAACACTTCCCATAGACACATGCGTTACTGTCAGCCATAGCCAGAATCAACCGTCCATGTGTCAATGGTGAAGCCTCTTAATTTGCCTTTTCACTATTCACAAGACGCCTATAGATGTGGCTGGACACTTCCCATAGACACATGCATTACTGTCAGCCATAGCCATAATCAGCCTTACCTTGTGTCAATGGTGAAGCCTCTTAATTTGCCTTTTCACTATTCACAAGACGCCTATAGATGAGGCTGAACACTTCCCATAGACACATGCATTACTGTCGGCCATAGCCATAATCAGCCGTCCATGTGTCAATGGTGAAGCCTCTTAATTTGCCTTTTCACTATTCACAAGACGCCTATAGATGTGGCTGGACACTTCCCATAGACACATGCGTTACTGTCAGCCATAGCCAAAATCAACCGTCCATGTGTCAATGGTGCATGAAGCCTCTTAATTTGCCTGTTCACTATTCACAAGACGCCTATAGATGAGGCTGAACACTTCCCATAGACACAAGCTTTACTGTCAGCCTAAGCCAGAATCAACCGTAAGCCTCTTAATTTGCCTTTTCACTGACGCCTATAGATGAGGCTGAACACTTCCCATAGACACATGCGTTACTGTCAGCCATAGCCAGAATCAACCTTACCTTGTGTCAATGATGAAGCCCCTTGCCTTTGCACTATCCACCAGATCCTGGAACTGGTCCTGTCTTGGCAACGGGTGGTGCCTTAGCTGAGTAAACAATTAAACAAACCAACAACCAATCATTTCGGGTCAAAGCCTAATGTCAGTCTGGTGACTGGGCTAAATAGATCTTTGTTCCTATTAACCAGTTCGCGCCGGGATTATTTTAACATCACAGAGCCGAGGCGCTAGATTATTTTTAACGAAACTCGATCCAAGGCAAGTTCAGGCCGATAGTACCGGGAAGCACACCCACGCATTTCCAGCCTTGCTCGCTGCTGACAGACATTTCTGGCCTTGTTTGTGACGTGTTTATGCGTCATTGGTTTTGAATCTGGGAAAAACTTTGCGTGTATATACGTCCTTCGGCGCGAACTGGTTAATAAATTTAAATATGTACATGGACAGTCTTTATATTTTATATGAAGATTATTAAAATTTTCTGGCAACAGTTACAGGCCCACTTTATTTGTTGGTTCTTAAAGTGCTATCATGCTAAAATGACTTCTGCATAAGCTGAATCAGTCTTCTTTTAGTTCAAATAACACTATTTGTGGATTGAAAAATATATGTGGATAGAAAATGCAATGCTCTCATAATTATGCAGCTTGTTGCTTCTAGGGCGCATTACACAATCAATTAAAGCTCACAATTGGCACCAGTCTCAAAGTGAAGTTCCCACAAAATGAAACTATATATAGAAGCAAATAATAAAAACGAAATCTAGGTTTTGAGGTTTAAAAAAGGTTTTAATGGTTCTAATGTTTCCTGACACTTTCTAGAAAGAATTACTTGTCTCCCCAAATTATTTAGCTTTAAGGATTATTTTGAAATACTGACCAATGCACAAATAGGGAACGTCTCTGCAATCTTCTTAGCAACCCAGTGATTGGCAAAGATCATGCATTCAGCTATGGTCTCATGGATCTCCATTGTCTGACACACAAAGTGGAACAAATATGAATATAAGGCTGTATGTATGTATGTATGTATGTATGTATGTATGTATGTATGTATGTATGTATGTATGTATGTATGTATGTATATAAACTCATCACAAAAAGTATTGAAACACTTAAAAATTAGCCAATAATTAACGGCCCGAAAGGGTATGGATTAATCGAAGCAAATCACCAAGTGCATAATTTTGTTCCGCGTATTTTGACACCTCGATTGTTGAGATACGATGTTGCGGAGCGGAGTTATTGTCATTTCAATGGTCGTAGGTCCAATTTCAAAAGTGACAATCATCCCTAAAAGTATAGAAGCAGGTTTGCAATATTGTTTTGAATGATCAGGTTCTTCTTCTGCTTCTATAGGGATGATTGTCACTTTTAAAACTGGACCTACATGTACGACCATTGAAATGACAATAACTTCACTTCGCAACATCGTATCTCAACAATCAAGGTGTCAAAATACGCAGAACACAATTATGCCCTGGGTTATTTGCTTCGATTAATCCATACCCCTTCGGGCCGTTAGTTATTGGCTCATTTTTAAGTGTCTCGATACTTTTTGTGATGAGTATATATATATATATATATGGCCAGGAATAACAGGTATACCTATCCCTTATGATAGGTATACTGGTGGCTGCAGCCACGATCTAGTGTAGCCAAGTATTTGCACCTTGTGTAAATTGTGATGTGTTAAGATCAGACTCTTCATGACAATTGATTTAAACTTGTTTTTATAAACATTGTTGAAAAAAAGGGAAAAAAGGGCTCTTTACAATAACAATTAAATTGTTGTATACACTTTCTTTGGCAAAATTATGCACAATTGAAGTTGATGTCGCAAGGTGAAAATGAAGAAATGAATTTTGGATTATACTCTATAAATCATTCAACACAAAAATTAAGATCTTAACAAAATACAAACATTTCCCCAACAACGTATCTGAAGTACATTGTGCAGATGGCATGTACAGTTGTACACAAATTATAACTAAGTTTGTACTTGTCGTGCCCCAAACACTATGAACAAGTAACAATGGATTTGTCATTGTTTGTGTACATATTTTATAGTGACGTTACCTAATTACTGGTGACGTGTTTTTGCTTAGCAGTACGTACGTTACCTGTTTAGGAATAAGGTCCTCAATTTCCTGCTCTTCGTTGAGTTCAACTTTGACCTCCATTCCCTCCAGCTGTACTGCCCCGCCTACCACCCTCCGTGCCTTCAGGCTCCTGGCAATATCCATCAGTTTGTCAACGCACCAATGCAATTCTCCCAACCTAATGCAAAATGTTTTAAAATCTATTTAAAAATCTTTCTGTTTCAATTTGCTTCAGACTGAAGGACTTGTGACTTGGCTTCACACTAAAACTTGTGACTTAGTTTAAGACTGAATTTGTGACTTGGTTTCAGATAACCTTGACCAAGGCTATCAATTTTGTTACCTGAACAAGCTAGCAGCCAGTCACTACCGTGCAGTTGATTTGTTTGATCCGTCTCTGCACGGCACATATCGCCAATGAGCAGCACGCTAGCCTCAAACCAGTGTTCCATACTGCATGTAGTTGAGGAGAATGATAGCCTTGATAGGTTTACTTCAGGGTTTTGTGGTCAAGTTGTTTTCGATTGCGTTATCTGATTCGCCCTCGGGTGGACGACCCAACGCTATTAAAAAACACTGAACTTGTGACTTGGCTTAAGACTGAAGAATTTGTGACTTGGCTTAAGACTGAAGAACTTGTGACTTGGCTTCAGACTGAAGAACTTGTGACTTGGCTTCAGACTGAAGAACTTGTGACTTGGCTTAAGACTGAAGAACTTGTGACTTGGCTTAAGACTGAAGAACTTGTGACTTGGCTTAAGACTGAAGAACTTGTGACTTGGCTTCAGACTGAAGAACTTGTCACTTGGCTTCAGACTGAAGAACTTGTGACTTGGCTTCAGACTGAAGAACTTGTGACTTGGCTTCAGACTGAAGAACTTGTCACTTGGCTTAAGACTGAAGAACTTGTGACTTGGCTTCAGACTGAAGAACTTGTGACTTGGCTTCAGACTGAAGAACTTGTGACTTGGCTTCAGACTGAAGAACTTGTGACTTGGCTTAAGACTGAAGAACTTGTGACTTGGCTTAAGACTGAAGAACTTGTCACTTGGCTTCAGACTGAAGAACTTGTGACTTGGCTTCAGACTGAAGAACTTGTGACTTGGCTTAAGACTGAAGAACTTGTGACTTGGCTTAAGACTGAAGAACTTGTGACTTGGCTTCAGACTGAAGAACTTGTGACTTGGCTTCAGACTGAAGAACTTGTGACTTGGCTTCAGACTGAAGAACTTGTGACTTGGCTTCAGACTGAAGAACTTGTGACTTGGCTTCAGACTGAAGAACTTGTGACTTGGCTTCAGACTGAAGAACTTGTGACTTGGCTTCAGACTGAAGAACTTGTGACTTGGCTTCAGACTGAAGAACTTGTGACTTGGCTTCAGACTGAAGAACTTGTGACTTGGCTTCAGACTGAAGAACTTGTGACTTGGCTTCAGACTGAAGAACTTGTGACTTGGCTTCAGACTGAAGAACTTGGGACTTGGCTTCAGACTGAAGAACTTGTGACTTGGCTTCAGACTGAAGAACTTGTGACTTGGCTTCAGACTGAAGAACTTGTGACTTGGCTTCAGACTGAAGAACTTGTGACTTGGCTTCAGACTGAAGAACTTGTGACTTGGCTTCAGACTGAAGAACTTGTGACTTGGCTTCAGACTGAAGAACTTGTGACTTGGCTTCAGACTGAAGAACTTGTGACTTGGCTTCAGACTGAAGAACTTGTGACTTGGCTTCAGACTGAAGAACTTGTGACTTGGCTTCAGACTGAAGAACTTGTGACTTGGCTTCAGACTGAAGAACTTGTGACTTGGCTTCAGACTGAAGAACTTGTGACTTGGCTTCAGACTGAAGAACTTGTGACTTGGCTTCAGACTGAAGAACTTGTGACTTGGCTTCAGACTGAAGAACTTGTGACTTGGCTTCAGACTGAAGAACTTGTGACTTGGCTTCAGACTGAAGAACTTGTGACTTGGCTTCAGACTGAAGAACTTGTGACTTGGCTTCAGACTGAAGAACTTGTGACTTGGCTTCAGACTGAAGAACTTGTGACTTGGCTTCAGACTGAAGAACTTGTGACTTGGCTTCAGACTGAAGAACTTGTGACTTGGCTTCAGACTGAAGAACTTGTGAATGACTTGCAACTGCAACTGACGAGGCGTAAACTCACCGGTTTTCTACTTCGTCCTCGTTCATTCCTGCCAATTCCGGTATATCTTGCCTCACATCTTTCCCATCATGCAATGCTTGTGCAGCCTGAATACAAAAAATGTAATCAGTTTCACTCGGTACAGCTTTAAATCACCATACATAACATTCACTACAACCATAACAGCCTTTAATTAAAAAAAGAGAAAAAAGACCCTTCAAATTTGAATTATCAAGAAATGCGTTATTATAAGTGAGATACTGTAGTGTACTGCTACAGCGTGACTTATCTTGATAACACATCAAATTCCATTTACCGACTTCTTTTACATAATTCTAATTGTCTTTTTATTTATCCCGTCCACCCATCTGCATTTTTAATTGTTTTATTATGCCAGTATTTGGTCCGTGTACATGTATGCGTTTGTGATCTGTGTTGTGATGGGTTGGAGTGACACGCCTTTTTTGATGACAGAGTTTTATTCACTTTTAGTTTTCTCTTTGGCTGTCGAGTTATTCTTGTTCTTTTAATTAAATTTATACTTTTGGTGTAGAATGTCTGCATAAAGTAATAATAATAGCTAAATTAGGCCAAATTTACACTTCGTAATATGGAGTTTGAGAGGAGTCTTCAATACAAAAACCTCACAACACTCGCAATAACCCATGTGTTTGATGCTCGGAAGCATTTTTCTCTAAAAGTGGCACACACTCGATTTTAAGTGCAAGTGGTTAATCAAACATATATATCTTTGAAATGACAAACGCAAATAGGGTAAAACAAACAACATTTGAAAGCTTATTGAAATATCTTGCAGCTCGTACAAACAACATTAAATGCTAAATATCTAATGAGAAAAACAACACGTTCCACTTGCACCATTATTATTATTATTCTGGTTTATTCGTATTAAAACACGAGGTAGGCAGCCACAGAAGAGTAGCTGAAGTGACCACGTTTACACTTTACAAGAATTAAAAATTGTTACATAGCAGTTAAAAAGAATGGAAGTATAAAATTACACAAAGTACTCACTTGCACCTATATTGTAAACAATTAAGAATTACAAAAGTTTAGCTAAAACAGGAATTGTGGACTTCATGTATCTATCAGTTTTGGACTACCATGGGGGACACGATGTAGAATCTATTACATAATACCTGTTTATGTAGAGTCCATCATGTTATAATTGCTGCACATGATTCTCAATAACATTTCTAGAACAAACAATACAAACCAATGACAGACCTCATAGAACATCTTGTGTGAGGATCTGATGACTGTGCGGCCGTACCAGACTTGACTGACTTCATAAGTCTGAGGATCCAGTTGCCACAAAACGCTCACTGCGTAACGATCCACTCCACCAATCAGAGAGCAAAGATCTGCGCTCAGAATTGCAGGCAGCATGTCATAGCGTCGGTCGGCAAGATACACAGTTGTTGATCTGTGAGTTAACAGAAAAATGCAGAAAGTAAAACTCTCTTTTGATAAAGGTTTCTTTGTAAAATTTGTTCAGTAAACTTACTGATTGCCCACAAATTTTGTAAATATTGTTGTATTTATAACATTTCCCTCAAAGATGCTAAATTTTTGAAACAATAAAATATTAATCTACCTAATTTTCTACACTATTTAGACCTAAAATTTTAAGTAGATATCTTGACAAAGTGCATTTTTCAAGTGCAAAAAAACCAAACATTAGAAATCTGTCTGAATCTGTCAGGATTATTCGGGATGTTTAAACTATTAGTGTACACTGTACATGCTCTGCATGTACCACATCTCTTACAGAACAGTGCCAGAATAATACATTTATTAGGATCGTCTTAAATAAAAAGGCAAATAACAATCACTTTATAGTCAAAGATGGTGGAGTGTCGTGGCCGAGCGGTTAAGAGCTCGGTTTTCTGTTCTGCAGAGCGTGAGTTCGAGTCCCGGTGTCGACACGTGTGTCCTTAAGCAAGGCAATTAAACCACCATTGCTTTGTCCTTCGGATGGGACGTAAAGTTGTAGGTCCCGTGTGTTGTATAATTTATAATGTGTGTATATATCTTTCCCATTATAAAAAAAATTGTATAATGCACGTAAAAGAACCCAGAACATTTATCGCTAAGAGAAGGGGTTTGCCCCGGTGTTCCTGGCTGACACAGCCTCTGTTTACGGGGTTTTTCTGGCTTACGAGCTACAGTGCCTTGAGCGCTTTTGAAGGATCCTTGGTTTCATTACCAGAAAATAATAATAATAATAATAATAACAAGTTTTACCTCTGTTTGGCCTCCAGATCTGTGAGTGAATTGGGTTGGACAAAGTAGGAGACATCAGCAATGTGAACTCCTAGTTCCAACAGCTTACCATTCTTCAACTTCCTATCACAAAAAAACAATTAACAGCTACTAGTTCCCAGTTAGTTTGTAAGTTAAGTATGAATTATTATCATAACTCTTATTTTAATAACTATAATAGGAAAAAATTGGCAGTTCATTCACTTATTTCCATATTAAACTCGGTTCCATGTCAAAAACTAATTAACAAATGTAATTAAGTGTAAGCGACGGCACAACCATTTTGCTTGACCACCTATCCTATCATAAGGACAAAATATCATCGACTGTATACTGCGTCTTCCATCTATCACAGTATCTGTCCTACCTTATGGACAATGTATCTACATGTACTGTATACTGTATCTTCGATCTATCACGGTATCTGTCCTACCTTATGGACAACGTATCATCTACTTTTTACTGTGTCTTTCAAATATCACGGTATCTGTCCTATCTTATGGACAACGCATCATCTACTGTATACTGTGTCTTCCATCTATCACAGTGTCTGTCCTACCTTATGGACAACGTATCATCTACATCTTCACATCCTTTGGGATCAATACTGAAGACAAGATGTGTCTTGCGGAGGTCCCGTCGCTGCAATATTTCCCCTTCCCCTGTTTTCCAGGGATTTTCTTCAGAATTGGTTGGTAATTCTTTCACCTCAAATAAAAATGTCCATTGAATTTTTATTTGTTATTACAATTAGCTAATTAGTGCCCCTGGAAGTATATTTAATAGCTACCGGTATGCTACATCGCAGAAAAACAATTGCTAATAAAAGATCAGTTTCTGGTGTTGCAAGGCAAATTCAGAGAATTCATAATCTGAGAAAAACCTGCGAATTAAAGGTAACAGTAAAAGAAGTAGAAATATTCCACAAATGGTTCTCAAACAATGACGAAATCATGATAATAGACCTTATACACATGACGACAGAGTTATATAGAGAGCAATGGTTTTGTATTCTATGAGTAAACTATTTCTGCATTCATTGTTAATAAATTAGTTGAAACTAATAAAAACACACCCTCTATGAGACATTCGCAACATAAAAGGAAGACCTTAGATCAGAATAACAAAAAATGCTTCCTTGTGCCCCTCACCTAGATAAACATACATTTGTTTGACTGAGACTCAAACAGCAAAATAATAACTAACTTGATAGAGTAATGGACCACAAACTCATGTGTACACAGGGCCATCATCACAAGGCCACTAGAAGTCATTCACAAGTTTGTTGAAACTCCAGTCACAAGTAAATAACAAACATGTCTGGCCACAATTAAATTACAAGTTCTTTCACAAGTAATTATAAATGGGTCAGATCATTCTACCAACTTTAAACACGGTTTTGTTATGTCCAGAACTTGTGGTGAGGCATTTCAGTACCTCTGCATATCACACAAGCTTAAAGTTAGGTACTCTTACCTGAAATACAAGTCAGTAGCTACATGTATAAACAATTTAACATTGTGTACCCTAGCATGACACTTGTTACATTGAAACATATCCCTTGTAATTCAAATACATTATGGTTCCATTTAGTTGTCAGGTAGTAGTATGCAGAAGTTTGTACAATAAATCCTGCAATGCGACAACAAGATGAAAACAAGACACTGTTCTTGATAATTAAAGCTTTTTTTTGATGAAATGCATGTAATTTAAAATGTCATACTTTGTGTCCCAACCTCATGGAATGACCCAAATTATAAGTCCTTTTACAGCCAGATAACTGGGGATGGACTTGAAAACCAGATAACTGGGGATGGACTTGAAAACCAGATAACTGGGGATGGACTTGAAAACCAGATAACTGGGGATGGACTTGAAAACCAGATAACTGGGGATGGACTTGTGGATATTGACTCCACTGTAACACATACCTGACCCTCGGAGAATGCCCCAGCAGAGACGCTGTTCTCAACCAAGATGGCAGCTATCTGTGTTTCCAGGCTGTCCATTGGCCCAAGTGACCGCACAAAATGACCGTTGGGATACAGGGAGTCTATTTCCCAGGAGTCAATACGCACAATAATTCTGTCAAAAATAACCAACGATAAGGAGCAGTATAGATATTATTTGCAACATTTTATATCTAAGGTTGGTAAACTCTCTCAAACCTTGAAAAGAATCACCTAATATTAATTATTAATTAATAACCTGTGATCTCGGAGCGCCTGTGCTTGTCTAGTGCTGATGCGTATCTTGGGTATACGGTAATCCCACGGAATGACCAGGACCTTGCCTGCTCCAGAACCTTGACTCTGAGAAAATAAAAAACAACAGATGTCAACAAATTCTCAACTGTTTCTATAATAAGCTGGCATGTGAATCATCAATGTCTTGAGTTACAAATTAAGAGTTGTAATTAATATTTTAAAATTTGTATGAAAAATGCATGACAAACCATAACTCAGTCCACATCACTAGCCGCTCACAGTGGGTATAATTAGGAAATAACAGGGTGAGTACCCGGTCATTACTGCGTGATAATTGACCGGGTTGGGCGATGACCAATGGTAATAGACCGAGCCGAAGGCGAGGTCTATTACCAGCGGTCATCGCCCAACCCGGTCAATTATCACGCAGTAATGACCGGGTACTCACCCTGTTATTTCCTTTAATAAATACCTTTTGTTTTAGGGAAAAAACAGTGAATTTTTGAAAGCCCGGTCAATTACTGCGTGGTAATGCCCTCCACGTGATCGAGTCTCGACCAATCAGAAGCTTTGAACTCTCCTAGGTATTTATTAATCACCAATAACAAAGTGCCTGATAATAAATATACATTTTAATGACACCACAGAGAGAGTATATATACTTGCCTCTTGTTCTTCAGGAAAGCTAGCTACATAATCCCTCCAATGTCTTTGTAACACACCCACAATGCGTCCAGTAGGCTTTATGCTGCTCTGATCTATATCGGATATATCTGCTGGATCACCTACAAGTAGACCAATCACAAATTCAACAAATGACTGCATTTCTGTCCTATTACATGCATTACCATGCATCTGTGGCCAAATCATAAATTATGTTAAATCAAGCATCAACTAAGCTTCAAGTCAATTGCAAATCATTTTACAGGCTAAACCTTATCACAAGTCAATTACAAGCCTTATCACATGTCAATTACAAGCCACATCACAAGTCAATTACAAGCCACATCACAAGTCAATTACAAGCCACATCACAAGTCAATTACAAGCCACATCACAAGTCAATTACAAGCCACATCACAAGTCAATTACAAGCCACATCACAAGTCAATTACAAGCCACATCACAAGTCAATTACAAGCCACATCACAAGTCAATTACAAGCCACATCACAAGTCAATTACAAGCCACATCACAAGCCCTGTTGCAAGTAACATTTCAGGAATACTGACAGTAGAATTTAATTTGAAACTGGAAGACTTGGGACTGTGTCTTGTGACTGACTCGATTATAACTCTGCCTATTACAACTTCGGGTGGTCTATCACCAAAGGGAAACGTACCAGTTGAAGATAAAGAATTGATTTTGCCGATCCACTGTGACCTGGGGAGCAATTCAACAGCAACTTGGTCCCCATGAATGGCACGATTCCTATATTTAAAAGAAGGTTTTTGGTAATAGAACTAAATAATTATTTCCTTCTTTGTCTCATTGGCCAATACTATCAGAGTTGCACTCTTGTCTATGAGTACATTTTAATTGATTTCAAAGGCTACACAATCGTCTAATTTAGCATATTACAATACATCAACAGCCCACAACTAGATATATGTCACAAGTCAGTCTATAGGTCAGTCTATCGGTCAGTCAGTCAGTCAGTCAGTCAGTCGGTCGGTTAATCGGTAAGTCTATCGGTCAGTTGGTCGGTCGGTCAGTAAGGCAGTCGGGTAAAAATGCAGAATAAAGGCTGGCTTTTTAGGACGTATAAGGTTTATTGTTAATTACCTGTTTTTCATTCCAGCTATCAAGATGTCTGAATCCAAAGTGATCCCTTTATTACTGCTTCTTTTGGTGAGAAAATAAAATATAAACAAATAAACAAAGTTAAATCCATTAGTTCCTGTATCCAAACTTATCTGCCTGTTACACCTAATGCTTCAAAAAGCCGTCCTCAATAGTTGTATGCAATAATTGGGAATAAATATATTGTAATACAATGTATTCATAAATACCTTAGACAGTTTACCTATTCCTATTGGCCGAAAGCCCACCACATGGGCAGTTTTAAAATGGTTGATAAAACAAGGGCGTCACATACAATTTAGACGGTCATGAAATGTAGTCCCTTCACTCTTTTATTGGTTGAAACCTCAAAAGGCATGCCCAATACTACAAACGAGTCCATATTTCACAGTCCTTAGTTTACACTGCAGCGGCAGCTTTCAATCTGCATACTATTACGCAGTAATGGCCATATTAGGAGTTGTTTACGTGTGGAACATACCATGAACGTAGCTAGATAGGGGTGTTTCACAAAATATGAAAGTATAATTGTTCAACAAAATTGTTAAAATTTATACCAATTTGTTTTAAATATATATAACTAACATGTTTTACCGAAAGGTATGAATGGGAATAAATACATGTATGTGGTTGGCCTTTATTGGCTTGAGCATTGACATGAGTAACTATTGCTTTCTAATTTGCCTCTCTGCCAAGTCTATGTCCAGATATATTATTGGCTACTTGTGAAGGTAGAGGCCAGATTGAGAGGATCTCGAGCTGATGATGCAGATGGCTTGATGAACAGGGGTAATAAGTCTGAAGTGCCATGAGACACTGTGATGGTTGTCGGTCTAGTGGTTAGGGTGCAAGAGAGGGGCTCAAATCCAACTAGGGTTATAATACAACTGGAGACCTATGATGGACTACATTCAAAGAA
The DNA here is from genome assembly GCA_037893245.1 of Crossaster papposus. Taxonomy (NCBI): domain Eukaryota; kingdom Metazoa; phylum Echinodermata; class Asteroidea; order Velatida; family Solasteridae; genus Crossaster; species Crossaster papposus. The sequence continues at coordinate 617,011 of JBAIAA010000104.1, forward strand.
AAAAAGTGGTAAAAACCAACCTTGCATATTGGAAACCCTGACCCATAGGGTGTGTGGACACTTGTATTTAAATTAATTATTTCACCATACGTGTTAGTGTTATTTATGTAAACCTTACAGTCCTTTTGCAATGAATGCCTCATTCTGTGCATGATATTTGTTGACTCGCAACATCCCTTCAATGTACAGTCCTGACTTGATGCCTGCTGCTAGAACATCACTCAGTAGATACTCAGTGTACTCCTTGCAACCACCTGAACCATTGGACAGAAAAAAACCATAAGTATCATAGAAATATTGGTTTCTAAGAAAGTAGCAGTAGATTTGTTCCACTAATAAGCCCCATCCCATGTCCAATTCTTTGTCCAATCACTGCATAGATTAATGAAGAACATGTGTGCACAAAAGTTTGACATGTGTGCGTGTACATTTGATGCACACAGCTGGAATTGGTAGAGTCCACTAGGAGAGACATTTGCACTGCTGAAAGATGTATATGTTGCTCACGAGAAGATATGGCTTTTACAAGTCGTGCATTCTTTAAACTACATTGTATGCGTGTGAACCAGTAGCTATAGTAGTGTATGGCACATGTATGTCCCCCACTGGAGCTTGAAAAAGGCATTGTCACTTGTTGGCACATATTATTAGACTCACTCTCGTCTAACCAAACAACTGACTAGAGTACAGTCAACTTTTAGGACCAGCCATCTGATGTTGGTTGCGTCACTAGTAATCGTACGTCATAACACCGAATATTATTTTATGCCGACTGGCTACCAAAAGTGACACGCCTTTTTTGGCGACTGTATTTTATTTACTTTTACATGTAGTTTCCTCCTTGGCAGCCCTTCACTGTTCTTGTCCTGTCGTGTTATTCTTGTTCTTTTAATTGTTTGTATAGTTTTGCTTTATATTGTTATCTGTATGTGTGTAAAATGCCTGAATAAAGTAATAATGATAAAATAAATAATAAACTCATAAGCTTTCCCTGATGTTATTTTGCCCACGTTAAACAGTAAACTAACATTTCTAAACAATACATATTTCAAAAGATAAACATGTAGTGAGAAATGGGTGCGACATCTTTATAGCATTTAGCACTTGCCTGCATAATTTGGCATAATAATTAGTATATGTTATAAAAATGCTGTTAAAACCAAAATGAGATGACGGTGTACCTTTTTTTTTGTCTTTGGTATCTGCCAACGACGCAGAAAGCGATTCATAGATATCATGAGCCTGAGTCAGATTAGGCCAAAACAACTCCAGATACTGATGAATATTCATCACATGGACACCAAGGGTATTACTTGCATATTTGTCTATGGCCTAAAGAAAAAAAGAAAAAAACCAAAGTTGAATATTACTAATGTGTTAAAGGACAGATAAATGATTTCCATGCTCACATAAGTCTTGTTTTCAAATGCCTTGGGACATTTTTTATTTGCACCTAATTATGCTCATCTGCAAGAAGGCTTCTATTTTAACATTTCATTTAAATGGCAAAATATTTGACTGTGTTGACATCATGTACAAGCACAGGTTTGCGTGCATGCTCTCAGTAGGAGCCCAACCCCCCAAAAACTAGACGTAAGTCCATCGTAAGTCCATCGCAAGTCACAAGTCTAGTCATGCAACAAAGAATTGCCTTTACAGCTGCCTCTGTAACAGTGAAAGTGAATTTCTTGTCACTTGAGACTGAATGAAATCACGAACAGACTTGACTTAGAATCGGTCACAATTTCACATTACCACATAAAGTGGATTCATTGTGGGTATAAATATTAGCAAGTTCACACAATTGGTGGCCGTTGATAAATTCTTACTCACATGTTTACCCTGTGTTAAAAACACAATGGGTTTCTGCCCAACAAGGTGACGGTAATACCACACAGCACTGTCATACACAACCCTAGAAGCAAAGACAAAAAATACACTATTAAATCAAAATACAACTCCAAGTCCCTTCGGTTATTAATTAAACATGGGAAAGGACTGTGTGTTGGTACTGATGATAGACCATTTTTTTAAGCCCTACTCCATGTTTTTGACCAATCAAAGTTGTGACTGTGGAAATGAGTAATGCATTGTGCTCAGAGCAGTGCTGTACGTGCTCAGAGCAGTGGATGAATCCACTTATATATTTGACCTCTCATTCATTATGCACGCAATGTCACACACGCATGCAAATGCCACAGAGATCTGCTCAAAATTGTTGGCCTTATAGAGGGCGCCCGCATCAATGATCTTTGAGCGTTGCATCGCATATATGGCTGCTAGTACATCTTGCAACCAAGGTATATGGGGTAGTGCATGGTAAATGAATCAGTCTACTCACAAACTACCTACTCACGAAATAAGCCAGTCTTCAAGGCATAGGGCAGCGGTAAATGGATCAGTCTACTCACAAACTACCTGACAAGCCAGTCACCAAGGCATAGGGCAGCGGTAAATAAATTAGTCTACTCACAAACTACCTGACAAGCCAGTCACCAAGGCATAGGGCAGCGGTAAATGGATCAGTCTACTCACAAACTACCTGACAAGCCAGTCACCAAGGCATAGGGCAGCGGTAAATAAATTAGTCTACTCACAAACTACCTGACAAACCAGTCTCCAAGGCATAGGGCAGCGGTAAATGGATCAGTCTACTCACAAACTACCTGACAAGCCAGTCACCAAGGCATAGGGCAGCGGTAAATGGATCAGTCTACTCACAAACTACCTGACAAGCCAGTCACCAAGGCATAAGGCAGCGGTAAATGGATCAGTCTACTCACAAACTACCTGACAAGCCAGTCTCCAAGGCATAGGGCAGCGGTATATGGATCAGTCTACTCACAAACTACCTGACAAGCCAGTCTCCAAGGCATAGGGCAGCGGTAAATGGATCAGTCTACTCACAAACTACCTGACAAGCCAGTCACCAAGGCATAGGGCAGCGGTATATGGATCAGTCTACTCACAAACTACCTGACAAGCCAGTCTCCAAGGCATAGGGCAGCAGTAAATGGATCAGTCTACTCACAAACTACCTGACAAGCCAGTCTCCAAGGCATGGGGTCGTGCTGAATAGATCAGTCTACTCACAAATTACCTGATGACAAGCCAGTCTCCAAGGCATGGGGCAGCGGTAAATGGATCAGTCTACTCACAAACTACCTGACAAGCCAGTCTCCAAGGCATAGGGCAGCGGTATATGGATCAGTCTACTCACAAACTACCTGACAAGCCAGTCTCCAAGGCATGGGGTCGTGCTGAATAGATCAGTCTACTCACAAATTACCTGATGACAAGCCAGTCTCCAAGGCATGGGGCAGCAGTGAATCAGTCTACTAACAAACTACCTGACATGTCAGTCACCAAGGCATAGGGCAGTGGTGAAAAGATCAGTCTACTCACAAACTACCTGACAAGCCAGTCACCATTACTTTCGCCGGGGTGTCTGGCACTGTAGGCAGAACGGCAAAACTCGTTGGCAAAAAACTTGCAGTGGTTCCGACTGTCTCTGACCTTTATCTGTACGCGTTGGTGAAAACGGCGTCCTTTCTCATGCAACACCTGCAACAAAAATTTCAAATTAAAATTAACAAAACCTGACTTTGTAAACTGAAGAAAAAAACAAACAAAACACGAGAATGAAAATATAAAACAGAAAAATACAATAAGTTTATATATAAATTAATTCTTCAAATTTTTAACACAGAAAATATATATATTATGTACAACCTATTTGCTCGTTCTCTGCATTTCTCAAACTAATCTCTGAACAGCTGTGATCTGATCACAGTATAGTCTTGTTTGCAAGACAATCTTCGCGATTCGGGCGCCATCTAATGTACGCCGTAGACCACGCGCGCAATGACGTTCGCTAAGACAGTCTTGTTTATCTGCTCTAATCGCTTCAAAAATTCCGAGCAGAATTGTTTCGCATTTGCATGCGCGTGTGACATCGCGTGAAGTAACTTGCACAAACGCTGACTCACTGGTATAGTTTCTGTACGTCGCAGCGACGTGTGGACATAGTATAAAAAAGACCATGTGAGCGCGTCGCGAGCGTTGTTGTTTAGTAAAAAAATGTCGGACCGAGTGGATGAAGCAATCGATGTTACAGCAAAGTTGCCCCTGGGCCCGGCTTTGCCGAAGCCCTAATACCGTCTGTTCGCGACCAGGCGCGGCATCAATAATCGTCCACGTATTCCGTACGTTTGATTGCCGCGATGTACATGTATGTACATGTATACGTACATAGGTACATCGCGCGCACGGTACCTAACTAGCAAGCTCATATCTAAAACACGAACTTCCTTTAGTGCGCAAGTGTCATTATGCTTTTGACCTCTCTGTTGAATTATGTATAGAGGTTACGCGCTGCGATTAGAGCAGTTAAACATGGTTATGTTATCGAAGGTCATTGCATGTATAGTACGGCGTACGTTAAATGACGCCTGCATTGGCGGCCTACGCGCGCTGCATACCGCGATTAAGATCGTCTTGCAAACAAGACTAATCACAGTACCATAATGTAGGTATGTGCAGAAACCACACATGCCAGCTTAATTCACACACATACGTGCGCTTGAAAATGCACAGGTTTGCGAACACGTCAAAAGCTGCTCTAATCCGGATCATTTTCTGCCCGGCTGACATAGGCCCAAAGTACGAGGTATGTTCGACCATTTCTCACAATTTTTGTGTGTGTAAACAGTTTGGTTGTTATCATGCCTTTCATGCACAAACTCATTCCTCCCGCAAAGCAGACGAGGTAGCATTAAACTACATACACATTGTAATAACAAATGAACAATGGGGTTCACAATCGTTGAATTGTTTTGTTTAAATCACAACATTTTTAGCGACTGAATCTCTTCAAACTTACATGATGAAGCACCGTCTGCATAAAGATGATTCCTTGTAACTCTGGCAACTCCAAAACTTCAAGGAAATCGCTGGTCACATGACAGTCAGGAATGAGATAATGTGTCACATCAGCAGACATGGTCGAATCTCCAGCTATATGTAGGAAAGGGTGCCATCCCAGGAAAAGACCAAGTTTTAGTTGAACTGCCTCAATTAGACTGCTTTTGCAACAATGTTCAGTATCATGTAACAAGAACAAAATACAGATAGCTCATCATATAGAATGTCAGACAACTCGACCGTTGAGACAACTCAACTCAAGACAAGTCTACCGTTGAGACAACTCGACTCGGGACAACTCGACTCAAAAAAATGCTAATCGATTAATAACGACCAAAAAACGATGCCACCGTGCATGGTACGGCTACGTTGGCCGGGGATAAGTGCGCACACAGGCCCGGCAAAAACGAACGATGTGCACGGACAATCACACTGCGCTATATCGGCTCTGTTATATGCAACAAAAGGCAGATATGTAATGCCCAATGTACCTCTTAGTTTGCAAGATATTTTAACCCAGTTTTCAATTATATTTGTAATTAGTTTGAATGGGATAGCACCATCATTTTCCCAAACTAAAGCAGCTAAACCTATCATCTCGCCCAGCGGCAACCCCAGCAGTATAACAACATCGTAGCTATTCTTACGTGACCGTAATCCTACGTACTTTTTCTATTCTTACGCAAGTTTCGGTAGCGCATGCGCAGTCCCTAGTTAATTGTATACAGTCCCTAGTTTTTCGTATACAGTCCCTAGTTGTTCGTATACACGACTTTTATACCGTTTTCTATAAGATCCCATCTAGATGAGATTACTAACCAATAATTTTAGTTAATAAAAAAAAGTTACGTAATGAAATAATACAAAAAAACAATGGAATTAACTTATTAAACATACATACAATAATAACCTATTCCTAAGTAATATTACCTACTGAACACTTACTACAAACTTAGCTATTGCCGTTGTTAGTTTTATAGTTCGCTTTTTTGTCCACGACAAAGTCACAGCTAGTTTTTTATGAAAAATGTCAAAATTTGAATACGAATAAAATGTAATGTGAATTTTTCACTATGTTTGCACAAAAATCTAAATTCAATCACGGAATCGTTTGAATAATTACATATTATGGTAAAAAAAGTACATTTTGGACTAAATACCACAATTTAACATCGACTATTGCCAAAACAAATTTCCTGAAGGTCTTCGAACGTTCCGCGCCTATTGAGTTTCCCTCGTCTGTGCCGGGAACCAGTTAAATCACGTAAGAATAGAAAAAGTATGTAGGGTTACGGTCACAAAAGAATAGCCACAGCGGCATATCAACCCACCCGGCCCGAACAAACAAACAACTCATGTATCATAACTCTAAACGGCGATCAGCCAAACGACGATCAGCCGCCGTCAAAATCCCCGGTACTATCCCAAAAACATGCGAGTCGACGTGTCTCAACGGTCGACGTGTCCCAACGGTCGACGTGTCCCAACGGTCGACGTGTCCCAACGGTCGACTTGTCCCAACAGCAACAGTCGACTTGTTCCAACGGTTAGTACCCCGCTATGATTTTGCACGCAATCGCTGAGTGAAATGTTTATCTCGAAAGAAAAAATTGTCAAATCTCCATGTGCACACGCGCAGCGGGAATATCGAACTGGCTTATTTGTGACAAAATGAAAATAGCTTGCTGTGTTTCAGGTTATAATTTAAATGTATTTTTTTTAGGGGGGCTCACTTTTTCTACATCCTGCCAAGCAGAGTTCACTATTACATGGTACATCCTCCCTCAAGTAGTGTTCCCTCACAAGCCTCAAGGCCCGTCCTTGCCTCGTCTTCACTTGCAGTACCTTTTCTGTTTTCAGCATTCTTCTGAGTGTCAGTGTCAATCTATAAAAAGGGCAAACCACACGTACATGTACGTACACCCGCCGTCTACGCGGCCGATTTTGTATCTCTGTGATCGCCTCCAAAAGTTGCGCCCTCTACCGGTACGGTACGCCCCCGGTAGAGTGACAACCACGGTAGTCTTGTTTGCAAGACGATCTTCGCGATGCGGGGCGCCCTCTAACGTACGCGCGAATAACCTAGGGCAAAACGGCGTGTAGGCTGCACGGCATGCGCGTGTAGCTAAAAAAAAGCCAAGCGCGTACAATTACGCGTCTATCATGCAACGCACTTTGCACGCGCGTTCATATAATTGTGTACACTATATTTCGTTCGACGGGCAACGCACCGCGCGCTTTTTACGTTCTGTGCGCATACCGGGCAACGCGCTTGACACAAAAATGGGCCTAAAACTTCTTTATTTTAGGGTATCAAGATTAACACTGGTTATGCTTAATCTACATGGTATATGGTATAGCCCTATGTAATTTTCTTTTAAATCGATAAATGCCTTCATATAATTATTTGACTGGAACAGTACGTTCGGGTTTGTACAAATTCCCTATACCGAGGGCTAAATTTGCCCATAGTTGGTATTTTAGTCGGGCGCCGCGAAATCACGAAATCATCCTGTAGTTTTGAATAGGACCTGGCGGTCTATGTGTTTATGGCCGAGTTCGGGCGGTCTGTTCTTGACACGCGAACTCTGTTCTTACGCTCGAACGGCGGGAACGCGACCCGTGAACATTGCACTCGGAACAAGAACACACACCACCTATCCATCAGGGTTTTGCAAGAACAAGTTACGCGTGTCAAGAACAGACCACCTGAACTCGGCCAAGACTACCAATTTGCTTTCGTCAATCCGGCCGAATAATTATGTGCAAGCTTTGTTGGCCTTAGATAAAGGGCGCCCTCATCTGGTTGTCGTTCCGCGATCGGCATCAACGTGGGGTGCGTTCCACTTACGCGAACTGTTTGCGCAAACGTTCGCCAACGTTTTGAGTTGGCGTTAGTTGAAGTGGAACGATATTTTTAAAAATACGTTTTCAAAATGGCGGCGCCCAGTGAAAGTGACATCGTTTGGTTCGCTGCTTTTTGTCCAACTCATTATTTTTCTTTAAAAGATCCCTGTGAATGCTCAAAACAATCCACCGTTTATAACGAAAAGTATAAAACGTAAATAAAAACCGTGAAAAGAACCCTGCCGTCTGCTAACCGCTTCGCCATCATTAAAATACGTCACTGGCCAACAGCGAACAGCTCGGAATGTCGTTAGCCGTTTTCGCTAACGTTCGCCAACATAATTGGCGCACATTGCGTTCCACTCAAGCGAACAACGCAAACGTTGGCCAACGTTGGCAACGTTCGCGTAAGCGGAACGCACGTGATGTCATCATTAGCCTCTGTCATGACCTTTCTAAAAGGTCAACGCGAGGAAAATTGTCAAAATGGCGGCGCTTACCAACAGCAACACGTGTGTCGTCGATTGTCAGAACTTTATGGCTTACGACGGAGCTCTAAAGGCTGTGGTTATTTCGAAAGGATAAACCGTAGGCATAAGGCTAAATGTCATCCAAAACCGTAAAATTACGAAAGAAAAAGAAACAGCGACTGAAAAAATGGTCAGTTTGTGAAAGCGTGCTGCGCTATATACGTACGTGCGTAGCTAGCGGATGTCAGACAAGTCGACCGTTGAGACAACTCGACTCGGGACAAGTCGACCGTTGAGACAACTCGCCCGTTGAGACAACTCGCCCGTTGAGACAACTCGACCTTTGGGAGAGCTATAGCTGTACTTCGACGTTTACATTGTTTATAAACAGTTAGTGTTGGGCCGACTTTCCTCATGCAATGTTGCCATACTTCTTTGTTGACAAACTGCAAATTCATTGTACCTTTACCATGTTAATGTTATTAATGCTTGCTATTTACCCTCTGTTAACAATTTAGGTGTAAGCTTAGTCCGAAAAAAACCAAAACGGTGGCGTCCAGAAATTGTGCACACAATCGACCGAGTGCTCCCTAATTGGTCGTGGCGCAATTGAATAATTTTTGGAAAATCCAAGTTTAATATTTACGAACTTCTTTTAATGTCAGGTTTCAGTCAATAAAAGGATAAAATATTACTAGATTTCACAGGCGTCTGTACATTTAATGTGACAGTATTTAAAACTGGTTTTTAAATTAACATTGCAGGATCAGGAATTTTGAGGTTTAACGTCCATATGCCAAGTGCTTGTGTGTAAATAATTAAAAATACAAAAATAATATTGCTTGTACATGTATCAAGTTGTTTGTTTACTGTATGGCATTCAAATATGGCTTTCAAATAAAGCTTCAGTTCAGTGCCACTGAATTTTTTGTTTTGTTTAAATGTTAATTTGGCCTAACGGCGGGTCTTTTCAAGTGCAGGAAAGAAAATCTAGTTTTATGATTGGCCATTTTTTATTAAGTATTTCCCCGCAATTCATTAACTATCTGTTGTCTTTCCTCCATGGTATGGCTACTTACGTTAGTTTTACGCGCGAGCTCGAAAGCCATATTGACAAATTTCCGCAAAACGCCCTCTTCGGTTGATTTTCGTCATTTCATGACAGAGGCTAATGTCATCAGGGTGCGTTCCACTTACGCAAACTGTTTGCGCGAACGTTCGCCAACGTTTTGAGTTGGCGTTAGTTGAAGTGGAACGATATTTTTAAAATTACGTTTTCAAAATGGCGGCGCCCGGTGACAGTGTCGTCGTTTGGTTGGCTGCTTTTTGTCCAACTCATTATATTTCTTTAAAAGATCCCTGTGACTGCTCAAAACAATCCACCGTTTATAACGAAAGGTATGAAACGTAAATCAAAACCGTATAAAGAAAACCGTCGGCTGCTAACTTCTCCGCCATCTTTAAAATACGTCACTGGCCAACAGCGAACAGCTCGAAATGCCGCTTGCCGTTTTCGCTAACGTTTGCCAACATAATTGGCGAACATTGCGTTCCACTCCCGCGAACAACGCTAACGTTGGCCAACGTTGGCAACGTTTGCTTAAGCGGAACGCACCCCAGTGCTAACCACTGATCTATATCGCTATAGAGATCAGTGGTGCTAACCGTACATAAGCATGGGCGGCGCATGAGGGCGCGCTACTGATGAGCGTGGACGTGACGCGAGGCGCACGGTGTGGATGACCATGAGCAATGTTACCACAGAATCCCGACTTGGATCAAGTCTAATAGTTTGCAAACATTGATCTCCATTATATAGACTGGATAGGACAACGCGTATGTGTTTGTGCACAAACGCGTGATCCGAAACAATGGCGGCGCGCTTACTGCAGCGGGTAAACGCGGCATGTGTTTTCACTCTGGAAACTAGTCAAGTAGTTATCGAGTTAATCGGATTTTTTTCGTATGGGGGTTATGAGGAACTTAAGCGCTCTACCAATAAAATCATTAAAAAACATTAAATTAACTAACGAATAACGATAGGGAGTCATGCAGACCTAACACAGCCAGCTTTTTCACACTTTCTTGATATGTAGGCCTAGGCCTACTATCTTTTTCCTGTAATGTAGCCTACACTTTTGGCCCTTCCCTGAACCTGGTTTCCAGTATATTGCTCTTTTATTTTACCACCCCTATAGGTCGTTTAATAGTTCAGTTGGAGACAGACACAGAGTGAATTTAATGGTCGTATTGAATTTCTAAAATGACATATAACACTCATAGGACATACAACCATGGAAGAACGAGATTGAACCGCACAAGAACAATTATATTGATATTTTAAATGCAAAACTAATTTATTTATAAACAGCAATACAAAAAGCAAAAATTAAAATCATTTAAAGTAGAGTTACTTATATAAACATTCAAAATTATAAAACGATGACGACAACTGAATTGATGAAGGAATGTTATTCAAAACTTTTGCACCAGCATACTTATACGACTGCTTAAACTTAAAGAAATCAATATTGGGTTTAGGGAAAACGAAATTTAAAGAGCAGCATTTCTGGTATTAAAGCCATGTCTATCGAAATACATTTCAATGTCATTACATAATCTAATTGGAGCAATCCCATGAACACATTTATACATTGAACAGGCTAAGAAGAAATCTCTTCTTATTTCTAGAGTTTGCCAAGTAATTGTTGAATAATGTCTTTGCCATGATAATTAACATAGTCAAAATTATTAGAGACAATCCAAGCAGCTCTTTTTTTGCAATCTAAGAAGAGCCTTTTTACTGGTCAGGGAACAATTTTCCAACACGGAACGAGCGTAGTCAAAACATGGTTGAATGTCCGTCTTATAAAGAGTGTCAAGTAAGTGACTATTAATAGTATGTCTAAGTCGGGATAATAAAAATACATGTACTTTGTAGGCAATTAATTTACAGAGATTTCTTACATGTGGTTTTCAAGTGAGGTTATCATCAACTTCAAATACCGAACACTGTTTACTTGTTCAAGCTGGGTGCCTTCACTCAAGAACAATATTCAATTTGTCAGAATCGTTAGTTTGAGGAGATTGCAAAAGCATGATTTTAGTTTTATTTTGATAAATGCACGAAGTCTATTATTATTATACCAAGTAAAATGTCTAAAATATTAGATTGTAACACCCGGTTTGTATCATGGACATTATTTCCTGTCACATAAATAACATCATCATCTGCGAAGATATTACAAGTACTAAAATTAAAATTGTGTGAAATGTCACTAATAAAAATAATGAACAATATAGGACCTAGTACACTCCCCTGTGGAACCCCAACAGTAATATCATTAGAGTTGGATAATTTCTCATGGCAACTCACAACTTGTTTCCTATTTAGGATGTAATTCGTAAACCATTTATGTTCATTACCTGACGCACCGTACTCAGTTTAAAAATAAGAGATCATGATCAATGGTATAAAAACCTTTAGATATATCAAGAAAACAAGAGCCAGCAACCTCATGTTAATTAAAAGCTTCATACAAATCATCAATTACACGATGCAAGCTAAATTGAGTAGGATTAACAAAAATGCAAACTGATCAACATTAATCATATCATTATCGTTAAAATAATCCAGAAGTTGAACTTGAACTTCTTTTTCAATAATTTTGGCTACGTGACACACCACTGAAATAGGTCTATTATTTACCCTTAGTTGTTTTAAAACCTTTGCCTTTATAGATTTGTGTAGTTCGAGCAAACTTCCAATCATCTGCAACAAAACCAGTCACGAGGGACATAATAACAATGTGACAAAAAGACTTATGAATATAAGGAGAGGCTAATCTCAGCAATTGGTATCAAAATAAAGAACATCCAAGTTGCTGTCAATGATAAGATGAGATGAAGCGTAAACAATTGTATCATCTGGTTTGTGAGTGCATTCAGGATTCTTCCAATTCAGAGGGTTCTGTGAACGATTCAGAACGATCCAGACAGTAAAATAATAAATTATTCATATCAACACAATTTAGATCAGGATGGATACATCAATTTAATAATACAAGAGGTCATCCAGGGACAGTAATCTCAGCTCTGCCCATCGCTTCAGTTTAGGTTCGTCTTCTTTCTCCAGGACCAGTAGCCTACAGCATTCTGACTCCAAATGGTTTGAGCACACTGAGCGCAGCCAGCTCGGTGGCAATACGATTTGGACGTATACACGCACAAGTCACCGCTTTCTAGCCGGGTTTTTTTCTGAGGAAATTAGGTGGGAAATAACTCAAAATTAATCAAACAATATAGGCCTACGCATTTTGGTTATTTACTTATTAAGTAGGCCTAATGTTAGGCCTAAATAACAGGCAAGTTTTACAAGGGTGCAACTCGAATGTATTTAAAAAAATGTTTTTCAACGGACTCTCTGCAACTCGAACAACCTAAACGTCGATTTGTCGCCGTACTCTGAAGCTACGGGAAATAATAAAGCGTCCGCGAGTGTGTATACCCTAGACCATACATTTACGTAACATCAGTACATGTAGTAGCAGTAGCATAAAAAACGACTTACATGTACTTGTAAAATAATAGTCCATATTCCCGACTCAATGGACATCCTTCTCCGGGCACTTCACTGCTGCGCAGACCATAACCATTGTTCTTATCTATTTTAAACAATTTGGGTGCAAAATCCTGTTTTTCCTCCAAATGTGACGAATTTAAGAGAAAAAGTCTTCCACTTTTTAAAAAACTTCCATAAGTCGTGCACAAACGCGGTCGCGTCACGTTCGTTCTTAACCCTTTGAAAAAAACACGCGCGCGTACGCCATTTAGACGCGAAGGCCTATCCAGTCTATATAATGGAGATCAATGTTTGCAAACAATGATCTCCTAAATATGGAGATCAATGTTTGCAAATCACGGTTTTGTGCACACGACTAGTATACTGGCGGTCTATAGGTTTATATGTCTGTGCGCGCGTGCGCAGCATTTTTCACCGGACGTGTTGTATAGCGCCCTCAATAGTTTCATCAAAGCGTGGTTTGGTCGGCAGAAAAGCTACTGTGTATTTTTGTATTTTGTCGCAAAAGAAGTTGAATGCAATAACCATGATGGAACCGAAACGAAAAGCCGAGGAGCAGGCTCTGGTCCACGTGAAGCGACCGAGGAATGAACTAGTCGCAGCTTCTAGTATTGGTGGAAACGTCGTTGCAGCGGTAAGGCAAGCTTAGCCGCATTTTTATACATAGCTTTTGCCCAGAATCCGGACAGTAGATAGATATAAATTATTTGAACGTTGGCGGTATACACAGCCACGCTTTGATAGATTTTAAACGCTTCCTATTTTCTGATATCAAAGCTGTTCTTTTGAAAATTGAGCGGCGCTGTTCATCTAATTTGCATATGGGAATTTCCGCGATAAGTTTGTACGTAACGTGTATACTAGTATCTAACCCTCGAGTTCAGTGATACACATAGGTTTCACACCAAAAGCCACTAAAAAAAATAGCACCTTCCATTCCCAAAAAATTTGATGAAAAAAGGTAGTCTGATACTCAATGCAAGACGATCTTCGCGATGCGGGGCGCCCTCTAACGTAAGCCGTAGACCATGCGCGAATAACCTTGTTATCGAAGGTCATATGCATTGCGTGTATGGTACTACCGCTACCGGTAGTCTTGGTGCAAGATCTTCTCATTTGTGTTTGATACACGATTTCTGTGAGAGGGCGCTATCGCCCTCGGTTCATGGAGACCATAGGCTGTGCATAGGCTCCGTGCAACTGACTTAGCGCCCTCTAGTGGCCGTTAAATCCAAGATTTGCATCCCATGTGTTTTCTGTTGTCAAATTCTAATGCCGCGAAGCCTCCGAGGAAAGTTGATTTCTAAAGTGAAGGTTTTCTCAAAATTTTTGCTGTACTAAGTACAACTCAGTTGTAGGTAAGTTAAACACCGCCACTCACTTCATATTTGAATACTAGGGTAAACACCCAAACAAACAAACCTGATACTTATTGTGCACAAACCTATGGAGCCGAGTACCAGTTAAAATTTTTATTCGATTCCTACAATAAGGTCTATCGCCGATCGGTTGATTTCAAAAGTTGGCGCCCTGCGCTACGGCGTACTGAGTAAAGAAAGGGAGCATCGCGTGCACGGTGAACCACTCAAAAATATGTCGTCAACAAAATTATTTGAGGGCCAGAGGTGTTGTAGTACATGATGAAAAGCACAAAAAGCATGCCGAGAAGGCATACCGGGCCGAAAAGCTTGGTTTAGTTGCAAAACAGCTCCCTTTGTCTACCCATCATGCTTTGCGCTACTTTGGGATCGCGATCAGCAACCTTATGTGAACTATGCTTTTATATTGTATTTTGAGAATAATTGTGGAAATTGTTCACACATTGTTGCACTAGTAATTAAATTAGATGTTCATTTTAAAAATTCAAATTTAAAGGTAAACTCCACCCATAGTTTGTAATTGCATAATGTTAAAGAGTGTTAATTGCCATTGTGACTTGATTTTTATTTTATTTTATCGGTTTCGGTATTCATATAAAACAGAGATTTTCTCGCACTGCGCTTACCGTCATGTGAGCCGCCATTTTGTTCTGGTTTATCGTAAGGCTGTCAGTTTGTGGTTATTAAATTATCCGTGTAACCGTTCGTTTTACGGTTACGGTTACCCGTAACCGTAGCAATATAAAAAAATGAAAGAAAAAAAACCAAAAACAAAAATAATTCAATAAAAAAAAAACCGCACGGGCCTGTAATGCATATCTAATTAGCGCTGCTTATTTGAGCAGTTCTGCGATTGCTAATTGTCTGCATCAATTTGTGTAATGTAGGCCGACTATTATGTTAGATAAGCTATTAGTCCATACACAATTTAATCAGACAGTTGTACTATTTGTGACCTGCTCCAACGAAACCATCCCTTTTCCCAACCAAAGCTCCAACGAAACCCGGACAAAGTATGACAATTGGTAGTTTTTTTGTATTAAAAAAAAAAAAAAAAAAAAAAAAAAAAAAAAAAAAATATAAAAAGTTAACCGAACCGGAAAAATGTAACCGTGTAACCGTTTGAACGGTCGGTTAACCGTGTAACCATGTAAGCCTTAGTTTATCGGTACATCCGAGATATGTGACGTAGTGTCTGCACCATCAGTACTCGAAGCCCGATCGATAGCGGCCCTGCACGCGCAATGAATGCAAGTGAACCCTTTTGTGTACGGTATAGTGTATACATAATGTGTACTGTATATGTGAAAGTGGGCTCAAAATCACACGGAGAAAGACCTGATGCAATAATTACTAGCTCACAGATTTTCTATTCTTCTCAAAAAATACAAAAATAAACGATAGTTTGTGGCGCGTCAAGTCGATATTCTGCACAGAAATGCAATACATGTACTCGCAATAGTCGGGCGCCGTACAACATACGTCTGCATAATGTAGCTGGCCACGTCAAGGTGGGATACCAGTGCGAACAACAGGCAATAAAGCGATGTGCATTGAGGTGCAGACACTACGTCATAATTTCCTGGGCGAGGCAGGAAATTTGAACAATATGGCCGCGCCGTTGTACTCCTGAATGGCAAAAAATCGTAAATATATTATAGGCGCGTGTGTCGTTCTTGATAACAAATCAAAACAAATTCTCTGCGGAGTCAGTATGTTACCATATATTCTTTTAGACTAGGTAAAATATTATTTAGCCTGGAATTTCCCTTTAATAAAGCCTAGCATTTAGCCAATTTGATGTCGAACGTTAGACTGAACAATGTATTTTTTAAGGTTGAACAAAACAAAACATGCTGTCACGTGGGTTTGTTATTCAAAATTCGGTCTCAGAATCCATTGCTCACAACTGAGCACACTCGACCGTTTGTCCGATAAATGGAAAGACACGCCGACCGTTGAGACACGCCGACCGTTGAGACAGGCCGACCGTTGAGACACGCCGACCGTTGAGACACGCCGACCGCTGAGACACGCTGACCGTTGAGACACGCTGACCGTTGAGACACGCCGACCGTTGAGACACGCCGACAGTTGAGACACGCCGACCGTTGAGACACGCCGACCGTTGAGACACGCCGACCGTTGAGACACGCCGACCGTTGAGACACGCCGACCGTTGAGACAGGCCGACCGTTGAGACACGCCGACTGTTGGGACACGCCGACTGTTGGGACACGCCGACTGTTGGGACACGCCGACTGTTGGGACACGCCGACTGTTGGACACGCCGACCGTTGGGACACGTTGACTGTTGGGACACGCCGACCGTTGAGACAACTCGCCGTTAAGTGGGTTGAGTGGGGTGGGTAGGGTGGGTAGGGTGGGTAGGGTGGGTTGGGTGGGTTGGGTGAGTAGGTGTAGGGAAGGGTGTGAAGGGTGAGTAGGTGTAGGGAGGGGTGAGTAGGTGTAGGGAAGGGTGAGTAGGTGTAGGGAAGGGTGAGTAGGTGTAGAGAAGGGTGAGTAGGGTGAGACAGGCCGACCGTTGAGACAAGCCGACCGTTGAGACACGCCGACCGTTGAGGTAGCCGACCGTTGAGACACGCCGACCGTTGAGGCACGCCGACCGTTGAGACGCGTGTCTCAACGGTCGACAGGTCTCGACTAAGGATGTGACCTTTAAACGTTTAAACGTGTAAACGTCAACAAAATCAAATCCGTTTAGAATTTTTTTCAAACGTTTAAACGGAACTCGAATAAAAAATAAATGGACCTTCCATTTACGCCATACCCTCAAGTTTTATTTACGAAGAATTTACTTTCTTCAAACATCTATTTATTTTACAAAGCATTTGTAATGCCTGTAGTACTTGGTCACATTCCAAGAAGATTAATCAGATACTTTTCTCAATGACCAGCAGCTGCCGGTATCTATTGTGCCCATGATGATGATTATACAGTGTATATACATACGCCGTCCACGCCTGTTTATTTTTTTCCCAGCAGCGGCGTATTGAAAACATCAAACACATGTACACATGTGTTTGATGTTTTCAATACGCCGCTGCTGGAAAATAAATAAACTTGGCGTGGATGGCGTCTTTCTCCGAGGGCTATTTAGATTAAACTACTAAGTTTTCAAACAATTCTGAGTCTCTCGTATTTCTTTATTTTTCTGTGAAGTTGGAACTTAAATTTGCTATAATCACCAGTCGGCGTGTTTTGCAGTAATCAAACAAATGCGTTATTTAAAACAATGTACCGGTAGGCCTATCTGTGTCGCTTCTTAAGATCGGCTTGGGCTGCAAGTGCAAACACCACTGTTCCCTTACAAAAAACAATTCGACGGATAAAATATTCTTTAGATCGTAGAACGGGTACCGCTGGGAGTGACATATCACAATACTTGTGGAATGGGGATGTGTAAACTTTAAAATTAGTTTTTGAAGAGTGATATAAATGTAGAGTTTTCGACATTTATCTGGGTGTTTTGTTGTTGCAAGTAATAAACACAAAGTTATAGTTTCCGAGTCCAAACCCTGTATTTATTTCTATCCAAATTGATGTCGACTATTTAATTATCATTGACGATTCTGCGACATCTCCCCCGTAAACAATATTGTGGTTCGAAAAGAATTGTATACTTATTTAAGAAAATTGTTAAAATGTTTCTATCATCTGCTGGAAAATATGTTTCTCTTATTTTTTCGATGCAGTTTAAGGTTTCCCCAGTCTTAAAAATAATCTCGGCCCCCAAAAGAATATTTCTCCAGGCTCCAGAGAATGATTGACAGCCCCATTGTCCAAATTGATACATTATATCTCTTGTTTATACAAACCTATTTACAAGGTGACCGAACTTTGAGGACTGGCGTTCGTAGATAAATGTACTAGGTCACCGAACTTCAGGGGCGCGGCACAACGTGCACAATGTAGGTCACCGAACTTTGAGGACGTCCGCCAATGCGTTTAATCCCAGTAAATAAAATGCCATTGGTTGCAGTTTCTTCTCTACTCTGAAATGTTTAGGCGCATTGGTACTGTGACTCCCCAACCCTGTTGCCCGTGGCGCGTAGCCAGAAGTCTAATGGGGAAAGGTTATGAATTTATTGGTTTTTGTTCTCATGGCCTAGCTGTAGGAAAATACCGGTACTATACCGGCAGTACTCGCTGGAATGCTGCAGCTATCGCAAAATTCTTGAGGGTAACGTTTTTTTTTTTTGTTTTTTTTTTTATTTTATTTTTTTAATCTTAGCTAAAAAATAAATAAATAAACGATCTTCCTAAGGCTAGTCTGGACATTCCTTGAAATGACACTTGATTTGACAGCACTTGCAGGTGATGCTTCTTGAAATGTTTAGCCTTCAAAGAACATAGAAAAATTGGTGTTAAGTGTACACAATGTATACAAACAAACGCGACCGCAGTTACGCAAATAGACCGGGACAGGCGGCAGCCTTTTAAAGTTTTCAATAAACGTTTAAACGTTTAAACGTTACGGGAAAGGTTTGCTAAACGTTTACAAAATTAAACGTAGATTCACATCCTTAGTCTCGACACATCAAAGTGTCTCGTTACGTCGACCCACGTCGACCCACGTCTCAACACGTCGACCCACGTCGAGACACGCCGACCGTAGGGTGAGTAGGTGTAGGGAAGGGTGAGTAGGTGTAGGGAAGGGTGAGTAGGTGTAGGGAAGGGTGAGTAGGTGTAGGGAAGGGTGAGTAGGTGTAGGGAAGGGTGAGTAGGTGTAGGGAAGGGTGATTAGGTGTAGGGAAGGGTGAGTAGGTGTAGGGAAGGGTGAGTAGGTGTAGGGAAGGGTGAGTAGGTGTAGGGAAGGGTGAGTAGGTGTAGGGAAGGGTGAGTAGGTGTAGGGAAGGGTGAGTAGGGTGAGACAGGCCGACCGTTGAGACAAGCCGACCGTTGAGACACGCCGACCGTTGAGGTAGCCGACCGTTGAGACACGCCGACCGTTGAGACACGCCGACCGTTGAGACACGTGTCTCAACGGTCGACAGGTCTCGACACATCAAAGTGTCTCGTTACGTCGACCCACGTCGACCCACGTCTCAACATGTCGACCCACGTCGAGACACGCCGACCGTAGGGTGAGTAGTTGTAGGGAAGGGTGAGCAGGTGTAGGGAAGGGTGAGTAGGTGTAGGGAAGGGTGAGTAGGTGTAGGGAAGGGTGAGTAGGGTGAGACAGGCCGACCGTTGAGACAAGCCGACCGTTGAGACACGCCGACCGTTGAGGTAGCCGACCGTTGAGATACGCCGACCGTTGAAACACGCCGACCGTTGAGACACGTGTCTCAACGGTCGACAGGTCTCGACACATCAAAGTGTCTCGTTACGTCGACCCACGTCGACCCACGTCTCAACACGTTGACCCACGTTGAGACACGCCGACCGTATGGTGAGTAGGTGTAGGGAAGGGTGAGTAGGTGTAGGGAAGGGTGAGTAGGTGTAGGGAAGGGTGAGTAGGTGTAGGGAAGGGTGAGTAGGTGTAGGGAAGGGTGAGTAGGTGTAGGGAAGGGTGAGTAGGTGTAGGGAAGGGTGAGTAGGTGTAGGGAAGGGTGAGTAGGTGTAGGGAAGGGTGAGTAGGTGTAGGGAAGGGTGAGTAGGTGTAGGGAAGGGTGAGTAGGTGTAGGGAAGGGTGAGTAGGTGTAGGGAAGGGTGAGTAGGTGTAGGGAAGGGTTGAGACACGCCGACCGTTGAGACACGCCGACCGTTGGGACACGTCGACCGTTGAGACACGCCGACCGTTGAGACACGCCGACCGTTGAGACAGGCCGACCGTTGAGACAGGTCGACCCAAGTTGAGACACGCCGACCGTTGAGACAGGCCGACCGTTTAGACAGGCCGACCGTTTAGACAGGCCGACCGTTGAGACAGGTCGACCCAAGTTGAGACACGCCGACCGTTGGGACACGCCAACCGTTGGGACACGCCGACCGTTGGGACACGCCGACCGTTGGGACACGCCGACCGTTGAGACACGCCGACCGTTGAGACACGCCGACCGTTGAGACAACTCGCCCTTGAGTGGGTTGAGTAGGGTGGGTAGGGTGGGTGGGGTGAGTAGGTGTAGGGAAGGGTGTGAAGGGTGAGTAGGTGTAGGGAAGGGTGAGTAGGTGAAGGGAAGGGTGAGTAGGTGTAGGGAAGGGTGAGTAGGTGTAGGGAAGGGTGAGTAGGTGTAGGGAAGGGTGAGTAGGTGTAGGGAAGGGTGAGTAGGTGTAGGGAAGGGTGAGTAGGTGTAGGGAAGGGTGAGTAGGTGTAGGGAAGGGTGAGTAGGGTGAGACAGGCCGACCGTTGAGACAAGCCGACCGTTGAGACACGCCGACCGTTGAGGTAGCCGACCGTTGAGATACGCCGACCGTTGAGACACGCCGACCGTTGAGACACGTGTCTCAACGGTCGACAGGTCTCGACACATCAAAGTGTCTCGTTACGTCGACCCACGTCGACCCACGTCTCAACACGTTGACCCACGTCGAGACACGCCGACCGTATGGTGAGTAGGTGTAGGGAAGGGTGAGTAGGTGTAGGGAAGGGTGAGTAGGTGTAGGGAAGGGTGAGTAGGTGTAGGGAAGGGTGAGTAGGTGTAGGGAAGGGTGAGTAGGTGTAGGGAAGGGTGACTAGGTGTAGGGAAGGGTGAGTAGGTGTAGGGAAGGGTTGAGACACGCCGACCGTTGGGACACGCCGACCGTTGGGACACGCCGACCGTTGGGACACGCCGACCGTTGAGACACGCCGACCGTTGAGACACGCCGACCGTTGAGACAACTCGCCCTTGAGTGGGTTGAGTAGGGTGGGTAGGGTGGGTGGGGTGAGTAGGTGTAGGGAAGGGTGTGAAGGGTGAGTAGGTGTAGGGAAGGGTGAGTAGGTGAAGGGAAGGGTGAGTAGGTGTAGGGAAGGGTGAGTAGGTGTAGGGAAGGGTGAGTAGGTGTAGGGAAGGGTGAGTAGGTGTAGGGAAGGGTGAGTAGGGTGAGACAGGCCGACCGTTGAGACAAGCCGACCGTTGAGACACGCCGACCGTTGAGGTAGCCGACCGTTGAGATACGCCGACCGTTGAGACACGCCGACCGTTGAGACACGTGTCTCAACGGTCGACAGGTCTCGACACATCAAAGTGTCTCGTTACGTCGACCCACGTCGACCCACGTCTCAACACGTTGACCCACGTCGAGACACGCCGACCGTATGGTGAGTAGATGTAGGGAAGGGTGAGTAGGTGTAGGGAAGGGTGAGTAGGTGTAGGGAAGGGTGAGTAGGTGTAGGGAAGGGTGAGTAGGTGTAGGGAAGGGTGAGTAGGTGTAGGGAAGGGTTGAGACACGCCGACCGTTGAGACACGCCGACCGTTGAGACACGCCGACCGTTGGGACACGCCGACCGTTGAGACACGCCGACCGTTGAGACAGGCCGACCGTTGAGACAGGCCGACCGTTGAGACATGCCGACCAATGAGACACGCCGACCGTTGAGACACGCCGACCGTTGAGACACGCCGACCGTTGAGACACGCCGACCGTTGAGACAGGCACTATAGCTTTCAGGACGAAATGCCCTTTTAAAAACTAAATGCACAGTGTACAAAGTACATACAAACATGATAAAAAAAGGAAACTTGAGGAATGTACTTTTTCCACTGAATGAAGCACAATTTTCTTCGAGTTTAAAATTAATGCCAAATTTTCTAATACTTTGATAAATTTAGGATTATCTAGTTTGTATGTTCATCCACAAAAATCCAGGAAATAAATATTTTCTTATTGATAAACAATTCACTTGTGTAACTGTAAGCAGCACCTGCACAGTGTAGTATTAAATTTGGGGTTAAAGTGTACATGTACTCTATATTGTACACAGTACATGTACACTGCTATTGTTGCTGTTGGGTGCCACTTTGTGCTAAACAAACTTGGCATGAACAAAATAAAATCCCAGACATGTTTTATTCACTGGAATTCTACAGCTTCTGTCAGCTACAGAACTTGTCCAGTTTTGGGATGGCCTTGAAATTTAAGTAAAATTCATCCATGTTGAAGCAATTTATACATGTATGCATACTATGTACAAATACCTTATGCATGTATTCACATTTACATTAGAGACGTGGGGTATATATGTACATGTGCAGTACTACATCATGTACTACTAATACTATCATGTACTACTAATACTATCATGTACATGTACTGTTTGTCCGATAAATGGAAAGACACGCCGACCGTTGAGACACGCCGACCGTTGAGACATGCCGACCGTTGAGACACGCCGACCGTTGAGACAGGCCGACCGTTGAGACAGGTCGGCCGACCGTTGAGACAGGTCGACCCAAGTTGAGACACGCCGACCGTTGAGACACGCCGACCGTTGAGACACGCCGACCGTTGAGACACGCCGACCGTTGAGACAGGCCGACCGTTGAGACAGGCCGACCGTTGAGACAGGTTGGCCGACCGTTGAGACAGGTCGACCCAAGTTGGGACACGTCGACTGTTGGGACACGCCGACTGTTGGGACACGCCGACTGTTGGGACACGCCGACTGTTGGGACACGCCGACCGTTGGGACACGCCGACCGTTGGGACACGCCGACCGTTGGGACACGCCGACCGTTGAGACAACTCGCCGTTGAGACAACTCGCCGTTGAGTGGGGTGGGTAGGGTGGGTAGGGTGGGTTGGGTGAGTAGGTGTAGGGAAGGGTGTGAAGGGTGAGTAGGTGTAGGGAGGGGTGAGTAGGTGTAGGGAAGGGTGAGTAGGTGTAGGGAAGGATGAGTAGGTGTAGAGAAGGGTGAGTAGGGTGAGACAGGCCGACCGTTGAGACAAGCCGACCGTTGAGACACGCCGACCGTTGAGGTAGCCGACCGTTGAGACACGCCGACCGTTGAGGCACGCCGACCGTTGAGACACGTGTCTCAACGGTCGACCGGTCTCGACACATCAAAGTGTCTCGTTACGTCGACCCACGTCGACCCATGTCTCAACACGTCGACCCACGTCAAGACACGCCGACCGTAGGGTGAGTAGGTGTAGGGAAGGGTGAGTAGGTGTAGGGAAGGGTGAGTAGGTGTAGGGAAGGGTGAGTAGGTGTAGGGAAGGGTGAGTAGGTGTAGGAAAGGGTGAGTAGGTGTAGGGAAGGGTGAGTAGGTGTAGGGAAGGGTGAGTAGGTGTAGGGAAGGGTGAGTAGGTGTAGGGAAGGGTGAGTAGGTGTAGGGAAGGGTGAGTAGGTGTAGGGAAGGGTGAGTAGGTGTAGGGAAGGGTGAGTAGGGTGAGACAGGCCGACCGTTGAGACAAGCCGACCGTTGAGACACGCCGACCGTTGAGGTAGCCGACCGTTGAGACACGCCGACCGTTGAGACACGCCGACCGTTGAGACACGTGTCTCAACGGTCGACAGGTCTCGACACATCAAAGTGTCTCGTTACGTCGACCCACGTCGACCCACGTCTCAACATGTCGACCCACGTCGAGACACGCCGACCGTAGGGTGAGTAGTTGTAGGGAAGGGTTAGCAGGTGTAGGGAAGGGTGAGTAGGTGTAGGGAAGGGTGAGTAGGTGTAGGGAAGGGTGAGTAGGGTGAGACAGGCCGACCGTTGAGACAAGCCGACCGTTGAGACACGCCGACCGTTGAGGTAGCCGACCGTTGAGATACGCCGACCGTTGAGACACGCCGACCGTTGAGACACGTGTCTCAACGGTCGACAGGTCTCGACACATCGAAGTGTCTCGTTACGTCGACCCACGTCGACCCACGTCTCAACACGTTGACCCACGTCGAGACACGCCGACCGTATGGTGAGTAGGTGTAGGGAAGGGTGAGTAGGTGTAGAGAAGGGTGAGTAGGTGTAGGGAAGGGTGAGTAGGTGTAGGGAAGGGTGAGTAGGTGTAGGGAAGGGTGAGTAGGTGTAGGGAAGGGTGAGTAGGTGTAGGGAAGGGTGAGTAGGTGTAGGGAAGGGTTGAGACACGCCGACCGTTGAGACACGTCGACCGTTGAGACAGGCCGACCGTTGAGACAGGTCGACCCAAGTTGAGACACGCCGACCGTTGAGACAGGCCGACCGTTTAGACAGGCCGACCGTTTAGACAGGCCGACCGTTGAGACAGGCCGCCCGTTGAGACAGGTCGACCCAAGTTGAGACACGCCGACCGTTGGGACACGCCGACCGTTGGGACACGCCGACCGTTGGGACACGCCGACCGTTGAGACACGCCGACCGTTGAGACACGCCGACCGTTGAGACACGCCGACCGTTGAGACAACTCGCCGTTGAGTGGGTTGAGTAGGGTGGGTAGGGTGGGTGGGGTGAGTAGGTGTAGGGAAGGGTGTGAAGGGTGAGTAGGTGTAGGGAAGGGTGAGTAGGTGTAGGGAAGGGTGAGTAGGTGTAGGGAAGGGTGAGTAGGGTGAGACAGGCCGACCGTTGAGACAAGCCGACCGTTGAGACACGCCGACCGTTGAGGTAGCCGACCGTTGAGATACGCCGACCGTTGAGACACGCCGACCGTTGAGACACGTGTCTCAACGGTCGACAGGTCTCGACACATCAAAGTGTCTCGTTACGTCGACCCACGTCGACCCACGTCTCAACACGTTGACCCACGTCGAGACACGCCGACCGTATGGTGAGTAGGTGTAGGGAAGGGTGAGTAGGTGTAGGGAAGGGTGAGTAGGTGTAGGGAAGGGTGAGTAGGTGTAGGGAAGGGTGAGTAGGTGTAGGGAAGGGTGAGTAGGTGTAGGGAAGGGTGAGTAGGTGTAGGGAAGGGTGAGTAGGTGTAGGGAAGGGTTGAGACACGCCGACCGTTGAGAAACGCCGACCGTTGGGACACGTCGACCGTTGAGACACGCCGACCGTTGAGACAGGCCGACCGTTGAGACAGGCCGACCGTTGAGACATGCCGACCAATGAGACACGCCGACCGTTGAGACACGCCGACCGTTGAGACACGCCGACCGTTGAGACAGGCACTATAGCTTTCAGGACGAAATGCCCTTTTAAAAACTAAATGCACAGTGTACAAAGTACAAACATGATAAAAAAAGGAAACTTGAGGAATGTACTTTTTCAACTGAATGAAGCACAATTTTCTTCGAGTTTAAAATCAATGCCAAATTTTCTAATACTTTGATATATTTAGGATTATCTAGTATGTATGTTCATCCACAAAAATCCAGGAAATAAATAATTTTTTTATTGATAAACAATTCACTTGTTTAACTGTAAGCAGCACCTGCACAGTGTAGTATTAAATTTGGGGTTAAAGTGTACATGTACTCTATATTGTACACAGTACATGTACATGTACATGTACACTGCTATTGTTGCTGTTGGGTGCCACCTTGTGCTAAACAAACCTGGCATGAACAAAATAAAATCCCAGACATGTTTTATTCACTGGAATTCTACAGCTTCTGTCAGCTCCAGAACTTGTCCAGTTTTGGGATGGCCTTGAAATTTAAGTAAAATTCATCCATGTTGAAGCAATTTATACATGTATGCATACTATGTACAAATGCCTTATGCATGTATTCACATTTACATTAGAGACGTGGGGTATATATGTACATGTGCAGTACTACATCATGTACTACTAATACTATCATGTACTACTAATACTATCATGTACATGTACTCTACAAATAAACAAAATGTGGGCCCAAAGTTATCATTTTTTGTTGTATGTGTTTTTGCCTCGGCGTCTTACCATCAAGGAAATCCTGATATTGATTTGAATTGCCTGTCTCTTTCTCATGGTACCGGTACGTGTACTCAAGATGATTAATTCCCCCCTCTTTCCTCGTTGTGTGCAAAAGAAAAGGAAATCCAATCTCATCCTCGACCCATTCATCATCTTCGGAAAGGGGAAAAATTCCGCATGGGAAGCGTGGAAGTCCTACCCCGAAGTCACAGAGGCATTCACCTACATTGCAGTCAATCCTCATTCTCAGCTAGACGTTGACAGCCACCTCTTCACACTTCTTGAACGCTACACAGTTGTCCTCGATGACAAGACGAGCAAACAGGAGTCTGTCAATGAGGCACGGTGGGAGATGTTCTGCCACAGAGAGGCAAAACAATGAAAACAATCCCACCAACACAAGATGCATTGTTTGAACACTAAAAACGTGCAGTCTACCAGGCATGGATCTGGACCACAAGCGACGAGACCTAGCAAGACACTCCCTCGCCGGAGGAACAGGGCTGGAGTCCGTCAGACATTTCATTTCTCTCTTCTCTGACCAGTCCCCCCCCCTTTTATGTCATCACTCTCAGAGTCGGTGTTAATGAACCTGACGAGGTGAAAGCTGTGACGTGAATCTTTCTTTGGAACTACGTGTACTGTACATGTATTTTGGGCAACTTTGTAAATCTTATTTTGTGTATATACGACAAAATATTTAACATCCCTTAATTAAAGGTAGGATTCACCATTTGCAGATTTCAAACATTGTTACTATCGAATTATTCAGAAATTTCAGAATTATTTGAAAGTAAATACATGTAATGATAGGCTTCCAGCAAAATGATTGCGCTAGATATGCTATAATTCTTCTCGAACAAGAAGAACAACTGCCTGACGCTAGTTGAAAACGAATGTTGTTTTTCTTGCTTTCTTTTTTTCGACATCTACAATTGTAAAACTTCGGACAGGTCAGTTAAATGATAATATTTACTATAAAATACAACCCCCAAATACATTTACACCCATTCCTGATAATTCATTACCAATGGTGTGTCCTATTTTTAAGTTTGCATGGTTAATTTTTATTGATCGACCCTGCAACCTCTAGATTCTGGACAAGAAGGGCGCTGTTTAATGTGATGTCATTTTCGGATTACCCTCTGTATGCAAATTTTAGGGGTTTTCTGTTTAAATTGTAAAACAGAAAATGCTTAAATTGAAAAATGTTGCGAGAACAAAAACATTGGCATTGGCATACAGTGTACTCCTATGTACACACTAAAAGTATTGTGATTTATGACCCTGACAGTGTACACAGGTGTTGTTAATAGCCTGGCTTCTCTATTCTGTAGCTAGGGGCAATATATCATAACATGGGGTCCTTTTAGTGAGGATGTGGGGGACAAATTCATTGAGCCATGGAACTTCCATGTGCCTTGTGAATCATTCAACCTTGTAATTCACCAGAAAGGAGGAAGCCAACCAATTTGGTTGCATTGACCACAATTCAATTATGTATGAAATGCTGTAAAATTAATTAATTTTGTGGTTTGATTATCATGAGTGGTACATGTACCTACAGCAGGTTGTGCACATTACAAGTATCATGTACATGCACGGGTACATGTACATGTACCTGTACCTGTACATTTGTACAGATCAACCAACACAGATCTGTAATGTTGGGGAGAATATTGGATAATAAGTATACAGTATTAGAATATCAAATATTGGCTTTTCTTTATAATATATAATTGATTCAAATGCATAATCGCAATTGTGAGTGTCTTAAATATCTTCTGTATCGTAATTTGCCATCTCAAACACTGTCTAAAATTCAATGCGATGGCTGCACAATTTTTGTTAGGCAAATATATTACAACGGCATTCATAGTATGTATGCTGTGTCCAAGGCTTCTGTTTTCCCTGTTCCTGCAAGACGGTAAACTTTCTCTGTTAATTATTAACCCTAACTCCCTACACAACAAAGGAAGTTGGAGGATTTTGAAGGAATTGTATTGTTCAATAACAATGGTGAGGGAGTTAGGGTTAATATGTCAGGAAATGTCATATGTTAAAGATAGGACACCATTTGCAGATACAGTGTATCAAACAAATTTAGTATATCTTGCTTATTTGAAAGTAAATAATGATTGTAGCCATCCAGCAAAATGATTGATATCCTGTAATTGTTCTAAAAAATTTAATTATTAAAATAAAAATCAGTGGAAAAAACAAGAACGGCCTAAAAACCACTGCCTGATGCGGGTTAAAAAGGAACGACGTTTTCCTTGCTTTTCTCAGCATCCATGATTGTAAAACTTTGGACAACCCCCAAATCCACTCATTCATGATAATTCAAGCGATTACTGTACCAATGGTATCCTACCTTTCAAGTATTTGTGGGTTTTGTATATCATAAATGTGTATGTGTATTTAAAGTTTGGTTGTCGGTTTGTTGTTAGTGCTCGATACTGCTGGACAAGAGGAGTTTAGCGCCATGAGGGAGCAATATATGAGGAAAGGAGACGGCTTCTTACTTGTCTACTCAGTCATTGATAAAGCCAGCTTTGAGAATACCAGGTCTTTCTACACAGAGATACTCCGAGTTAAAGACAGGTATGTGTAAGGTGTGGACGAGGCGTATTTTAAATTTGACGCCTCATAAGTCAACAATTTTGGAATTATGAATCGTCGGATTTATGAGGCGTCGGATTTATGAGGCGTCGGATTTATAAGGCGTCGGATTTATGAGGCATGAGACTTGTAACACTGAGCCTCATAGCTCCTATATGCCCCATAAGTCTGATGCTGACATTTTAGACTTGTGACCTACAGTATGGACTTTTAACCTATGGGGCGTCAGACCTATGGGGAACAAAATCTGTTCAAAATTAACTATAGAATGTGTACTATTGATGAACATTTGCTGTTTTCTACAGAGATTCCTATCCCATGATTCTGGTTGCTAACAAAGTGGACCTCGTTCACTAACGTAAAGTGTCGAATTGAGGATGGCAAGGCATTGGCAGCAGAGCTTGGGGTAAGGCCAAATGTCATCATTGTTATTGTTGTAATACATTGTAATCTAGTCAGTTTTGAACAATGACAAGATTACTTTACTGAAATGTATGTTTAAAGAATTACCCAGTTTGCGCCAGGATTATTTAGACATTGACCGCTTGCTGGGAGCCAGTTGTTGACAGATATTTCTTAGTTTTTTTTGCTTGTGACGTGTCTATTCGTTATTCGTTTTGAATTCCAGAGAATAAACTTTGCATGTGTACACGGCCTTAAAGAATTAAGGTTACTACTGAGCTTCTGGTGTATCGATTCTGTATTGACAACATCCAAGAAGTTTGCCCATTGCTTTTCCATCTATCTTGTACATAGTTTCACTTGGCCTTTTCAGCTACAAGTGTATCTAACCAGTCCTATTCAGAAAGAGTTCTGTACCCGTCCAACCCACAAACTGTACATGATGTATACCCCTGCAGATTGACTCTTCAATGTGGATGCCTAGTTTGTCTACCCCATTCCAACAATTTGTGTCTCTAAAATATAGCTTAAAGGTTGTATACACCATTTGCAGATATCAAAAATATTTACTACCGAATTATTAAGAAATATCTTACTAAATTGAAAGTAAATAATGATTTTAGGCATTCAGCAAAAGGATTGCGCTAGATATTCTGTAATTATTCAACAAAATTGATTCTTTTTGAGAAAAATTGGCGATCGCCGGACGGCGAGCGCGAAAAAACAAAGATAACATAAGAATAACTGCTCTACCCCGGTTAAAAACGTGGTTTCTCGGCATCCATGATTGTAAAACTTCAGGAAAAGTCAGTTAAACGATATTTACTATGAAATACAAACCCCTAAATCTACCCATTCATGATAATTCAAGCAATTACCAATGGTGTATACTACCTTTAAACCTTAAAGGATTGTTTACCTAATAGAAAACGTTCTAAATTGAGACAAGTGCCAAGGACCCACCACAGAACATTGATAGGGCTTTTCATGAGGTCGTTAGAGTCATCAGGTAAGGACAAATTAATTCCTAAACAAATAAATAACCGGCAGTCTTACACAATAATCACTAAGTCATCCAAATCCCCCAGATTCATCCAAATCCTCCCAAAATTCTTTAAAACAGGGGTATGGATTTTGATGGATTCTGGGTGGATAGGGTCAAATGTTAAGATATGCAATCCCTAATGATATCCTTGTTTGTTTATTTGTTCAAATGTCTCCAGGAGGCAACCAGTGGATCAAGCCGCCAGACGTCGTAGCAGGAGAAGTAAGCGAGGCACCAAGCAATAACGGTGTGCCATCTTGTGATTACATCTAAGAGGATCTAAGATGATCTTGTTGATACAGTAGCCACAGGAGTGCATCAGACTACATTCTGATTGTAGCGAAGTCCTTCATAAATAAACTGCCCCCTCTTTCATAATTGACTGAGCAATTGACCCCGCCCACTGTCAAACATTAATCATGTTCGCCATTAATTATTCCAAACGGTTAGGAAATCACTGCCTTGCATTTTAACACAGTGTTCCGTGTTCTTGCTAGTCCTTTATAATAAAGCCAGTTACAAGCACATGTGTAATTGGTTAACATTTCATCTGAATAGCAAGTGACTTGAATTGAGACTGAAGGACTTGTGATAAACTTGCAGGGACTCAAATACAACTCTGACTGTCACAAGTGATGTCTGTGTACATTGTCAACTATAGGTTTGTTTACGCTCTCATCCAATTCTGCAATTCAATGACTTGTGTTAAATTAACTTAGTGTATTACATTTTGTATTTGTAGGGACTCGAACTTACTGGCACAATATTACAATTTTGCAGTTGCAGTAAGATGCTTTGGGGATAACAAATCTGCCCATAAAAAAAGGTGAAGAAAGCGTGTTGGCTGTTGTGATTTCAATGATGTCCATGCCTGCCATGAAAGTGTGTTAGCTGTTGTGATTTCAATGATGTCATGCCTGCCATGAATATTTTTTAACATATTTTTGTACATGTATGCAATTGACTCCCCTGGTGGGAAATATTTTGTGACATTTCAGGATTGCCTCAATTGTTAAAACATTGATTGTCATTTAGTGATGGCTCATTGTGGGTGTATGTATAATGTTTGACTTGTTGAACTTGTCTAGTGATGTACATAATGTTGTAAACTCCAAATTCAATGCACACATTGTGAATGTTCAATTTTGTTATGCCAACTAGCACTTACAAATTCTCCGAAATGCAGAATTAAGGATGTACTCAAAGTCTCACCTTACAAAAACCATGAGTGCACTATCTACACGTGTAAAACATTCTTGGGTATTTTGAATAAAATTATGAAATTTTACTCTTTTATAATTTGATGTTGAGTATTAAACTTTCGTCTTGCCTTCTAAATTATTAGGTCGTCTTGAGCATTAATTGTATCTGAGTTCAGCAATTGATGTAAATTTAATAAAAATGTATTCCCGTCATTTCCTTTAAGATGGTGCTTTGCATTGAACAATTATAAATGCATTTTTGTATGTACATGTAGTCTCTAGATCTATCAAAGCATTGTCAAGTATATTTCTATTGTAAATTGTTGATGTTAGTAGTAGCATTTCCAGTGTGGTTTGAATATTTAACCTAAACATAGCTGGTGTATTATATTGAACACAACATCCGAACAAGTACATGTATCGCCCTTTCATATCAAATTGTGTAGGAATTATAATGACTTTGTTTCTCTCGTAAAAATAAATTATTTTGTTATGTAAACATATTGTACCTTTTGTTATATATTTCATTTGCTAAGTCTTGGTGATGAGCATATACACATACATGTAATCTGCATGTATTTTTAGTAATCAAGAAAACCTATTTCCAGCAATCCTTCGTATCTCACAATGGGTCTACGAATCTCAAAACTCAAAGTAATGAATTGGCTGGCTTTATTGCACTTGTCGGGATGGGGATTATTGCTCCATTGTTTGGTATGCTCTGAACATTATGAGCTCGATGGAAAACTTTCTTCAAAAAGAGTTTAATACCTGGAAGCTGTCAAGGAGTGGAGAAATGCACTAAAGTTAGGCAATAAAGCAAGTTGCAAGAATTCAAATTGCTTACTTTGGCTGTTGATAATTTGTTTGTTTTTTAATTGCAAAATAATTGAGATTTAAGTAGCTCATTGACTTGCATGTATTTTACAATTGAAATTACATTTGTATTCTATTCATAATTGAAATAAATTATACAATTTTTCAATTCAAATTCTGAGATTTTCTAGTTATTGGTACATGTATTATTTTGTTTTGTTTTTATAAAAATACAGTTTTTACATTTTCCAAAACACTTGACTATTAGCAAATTTTGATAACAATGCAAGGATAACCCCTTACAATTGTAAAACTGTCCAAAAATCCAAATTTTTACCAATTTTGATAAAAATGCAAGGCTAACCCCTAACTGTAATTTGTTTTCTCAAATGCTCAGATGTTGGCCAATTTCGATAAAAATGCAAGGCTAACCCCTTACAATTGTTAAACTTCCCAAAATCCCAGTGCTAGCCAAATTTGATAAAAATGCAAAGCTAACCCTTTACAATGGTAAAACTTCCAAAAATCTAAATTTTGGCCAATTTTGATAAAAATGCAAGGCTAACCCCTTGCTGTAATTTGTTTTCTCAAAGGCTCAGATTTTGGCCAATTTCGATAAAAATGCAAGGCTAACCCCTTACAATTGTTAAACTTCCCAAACATCCAAGTGCTACCCAAATTTGATAAAAATGCAAGGCTGACCCCTTACAATTGTGAAACTTTCAAAAAATCCAAATATTTACCAATTTTGATAAAAATGCAAGGCTAACCCCTAACTGTAATTTGTTTTCTCAAATACTCAGATGTTGGCCAATTTCGATAAAAATGCAAGGCTAACCCCTTACAATTGTGAAACGTCCCAAACATCCAAGTGCTAGCCAAATTCGATAAAAATGCAAGGCTAACCCCTTACAATTGTAAAACTTTCAAAAATTTCAAATTTTGGCCAATTTTGTTACAAGTGCAAGGCTAACCCCTTGCTGTAATTTGTTTTCTCAAAGGCTCAGATTTTGGCCAATTTCGATAAAAATGCAAGGCTAACCCCTTACAATTGTTAAACTTCCCCAAAATCCAAATGTTAGTCAATTTCGATAAAAATGCAAGGCTAACCCCTTACAATTGTAAAACTTTCCAAAAATCTAAATTGTTGCCAATTTTTATAAAAATGCAAGGCTAACCCTTTACAATTGTTAAACTTCCCCAAAATCCCAGTGCTTGCCAAATTTGATAAAAATGCAAGGCTAACCCCTTACAATTGTAAAACTTTCCAAAAATCCAAATGTTAGTCAATTGCGATAAAAATGCAAGGCTAACCCCTTACAATTGTTAAACTTCACCCCAAATCCCAGTGCTAGCCAAATTTGATAAAAATGCAAAGCTAACCCCTTACAATTGTAAAACTTTCCAAAAATCCAAATTTTGGCCAATTTTGATAAAAATGCAAGGCTAACCCCTTACTGTAATTTGTTTTCTCAAAGGCTCAGATTTTGGCCAATTTCGATAAAAATGCAAGGCTAACCCCTAACAATTGTTAAACTTCCCAAACATCCAAGTGCTAGCCAAATTCGATAAAAATGCAAGGCTAACCCCTTACAATTGTAAAACTTTCATATTTCATTTGCTAAGTCTTGGTGATGAGCATATACACATACATGTAATCTGCATGTATTTTTAGTAATCAAGAAAACCTATTTCCAGCAATCCTTCGTATCTCACAATGGGTCTACGAATCTCAAAACTCAAAGTAATGAATTGGCTGGCTTTATTGCACTTGTCGGGATGGGGATTATTGCTCCATTGTTTGGTATGCTCTGAACATTATGAGCTCGATGGAAAACTTTCTTCAAAAAGAGTTTAATACCTGGAAGCTGTCAAGGAGTGGAGAAATGCACTAAAGTTAGGCAATAAAGCAAGTTGCAAGAATTCAAATTGCTTACTTTGGCTGTTGATAATTTGTTTGTTTTTTAATTGCAAAATAATTGAGATTTAAGTAGCTCATTGACTTGCATGTATTTTACAATTGAAATTACATTTGTATTCTATTCATAATTGAAATAAATTATACAATTTTTCAATTCAAATTCTGAGATTTTCTAGTTATTGGTACATGTATTATTTTGTTTTGTTTTTATAAAAATACATTTTTTACATTTTCCAAAACACTTGACTATTAGCAAATTTTGATAACAATGCAAGGATAACCCCTTACAATTGTAAAACTTTCCAAAAATCCAAATGTTTACCAATTTTGATAAAAATGCAAGGCTAACCCCTAACTGTAATTTGTTTTCTCAAATGCTCAGATGTTGGCCAATTTCGATAAATCCCAGTGCTAGCCAAATTTGATAAAAATGCAAAGCTAACCCCTTACAATGGTAAAACTTCCAAAAATCTAAATTTTGGCCAATTTTGATAAACATGCAAGGCTAACCCCTTGCTGTAATTTGTTTTCTCAAAGGCTCAGATTTTGACCAATTTCGATAAAAATGCAAGGCTAACCCCTTACAATTGTTAAACTTCCCAAACATCCAAGTGCTACCCAAATTTGATAAAAATGCAAGGATAACCCCTTACAATTGTGAAACTTTCAAAAAATCCAAATATTTACCAATTTTGATAAAAATGCAAGGCTAACCCCTAACTGTAATTTGTTTTCTCAAATACTCAGATGTTGGCCAATTTCGATAAAAATGCAAGGCTAACCCCTTACAATTGTGAAACGTCCCAAACATCCAAGTGCTAGCCAAATTCGATAAAAATGCAAGGCTAACCCCTTACAATTGTAAAACTTTCAAAAATTTCAAATTTTGGCCAATTTTGTTACAAATGCAAGGCTAACCCCTTGCTGTAATTTGTTTTCTCAAAGGCTCAGATTTTGGCCAATTTCGATAAAAATGCAAGGCTAACCCCTTACAATTGTTAAACTTCCCCAAAATCCAAATGTTAGTCAATTTCGATAAAAATGCAAGGCTAACCCCTTACAATTGTAAAACTTTCCAAAAATCCAAATGTTAGTCAATTGCGATAAAAATGCAAGGCTAACCCCTTACAATTGTTAAACTTCACCCCAAATCCCAGTGCTAGCCAAATTTGATAAAAATGCAAAGCTAACCCCTTACAATTGTAAAACTTTCCAAAAATCCAAATTTTGGCCAATTTTGATAAAAATGCAAGGCTAACCCTTTACAATTGTTAAACTTCCCCAAAATCCCAGTGCTAGCCAAATTTGATAAAAATGCAAGGCTAACCCCTTACTGTAATTTGTTTTCTCAAAAAGCTCAGATTTTGGCCAATTTCAATAAAAATGCAAGGCTAACCCCTTACAATTGTAAAACTTTCAAAAATTTTCAAATTTTGGCCAATTTTGTTACAAATGCAAGGCTAACCCCTTGCTGTAATTTGTTTTCTCAAAGGCTCAGATTTTTGCCAATTTCGATAAAAATGCAAGGCTAACCCCTTACAATTGTAAAACTTTCAAAAATTTCAAATTTTGGCCAATTTTGTTACAAATGCAAGGCTAACCCCTTGCTGTAATTTGTTTTCTCAAAGGCTCAGATTTTGGCCAATTTCGATAAAAATGCAAGGCTAACCCCTTACTGTAATTTGTTTTCTCAAAAGCTCAGATTTTGGCCAATGTCGATAAAAATGCAAGGCTAACCCCTTACAATTGTGAAACGTTCCAGAAATCCAAATTTTAGCCAATTTCGATAAAAATGCAAGGCTAACCCCTTACAATTGTGAAACGTTCCAGAAATCCAAATTTTAGCCAATTTCGATAAAAATGCAAGGCTAACCCCTTACAATTGTTAAACTTCCCAAAAATTCCAATGTTAGTCAATTGCGATAAAAATGCAAGGCTAACCCCTTACAATTGTAAAACTTTCCAAAAATCCAAATTTTGGCCAATTTTGATAAAAATGCAAGGCTAACCCCTTACTGTAATTTGTTTTCTCAAAGGCTCAGATTTTGGCCAATTTCGATACAAATGCAAGGCTAACCCCTTACAATTGTTAAACTTCACCCCAAATCCCAGTGCTAGCCAAATTTGATAAAAATGCAAAGCTAACCCCTTACAATTGTAAAACTTTCCAAAAATCCAAATTTTGGCCAATTTTGATAAAAATGCAAGGCTAACCCTTTACAATTGTTAAACTTCCCCAAAATCCCAGTGCTAGCCAAATTTGATAAAAATGCAAGGCTAACCCCTTACTGTAATTTGTTTTCTCAAAAAGCTCAGATTTTGGCCAATTTCAATAAAAATGCAAGGCTAACCCCTTACAATTGTAAAACTTTCAAAAATTTTCAAATTTTGGCCAATTTTGTTACAAATGCAAGGCTAACCCCTTGCTGTAATTTGTTTTCTCAAAGGCTCAGATTTTTGCCAATTTCGATAAAAATGCAAGGCTAACCCCTTACAATTGTAAAACTTTCAAAAATTTCAAATTTTGGCCAATTTTGTTACAAATGCAAGGCTAACCCCTTGCTGTAATTTGTTTTCTCAAAGGCTCAGATTTTGGCCAATTTCGATAAAAATGCAAGGCTAACCCCTTACTGTAATTTGTTTTCTCAAAAGCTCAGATTTTGGCCAATGTCGATAAAAATGCAAGGCTAACCCCTTACAATTGTGAAACGTTCCAGAAATCCAAATTTTAGCCAATTTCGATAAAAATGCAAGGCTAACCCCTTACAATTGTGAAACGTTCCAGAAATCCAAATTTTAGCCAATTTCGATAAAAATGCAAGGCTAACCCCTTACAATTGTTAAACTTCCCAAAAATTCCAATGTTAGTCAATTGCGATAAAAATGCAAGGCTAACCCCTTACAATTGTAAAACTTTCCAAAAATCCAAATTTTGGCCAATTTTGATAAAAATGCAAGGCTAACCCCTTACTGTAATTTGTTTTCTCAAAGGCTCAGATTTTGGCCAATTTCGATACAAATGCAAGGCTAACCCCTTACAATTGTTAAACTTCCCCAAAATCCCAGTGCTAGCCAAATTTGATAAAAATGCAAAGCTAACCCCTTACAATTGTAAAACTTTCCAAAAATCCAAATTTTGGCCAATTTTGATAAAAATGCAAGGCTAACCCCTTACTGTAATTTGTTTTCTCAAAAGCTCAGATTTTGGCCAATTTCGATAAAAATGCAAGGCTAACCCCTTACAATTGTGAAACGTTACAGAAATCCAAATTTTAGCCAATTTCGATAAAAATGCAAGGCTAACCCCTTACAATTGTTAAACTTCCCAAAAATCCCAATGTTAGTTAATTGCGATAAAAATGCAAGGCTAACTCTTACAATTGTTAAACTTCCCCCAAATCCCAGTGCTAGCCAAATTTGATAAAAATGCAAAGCTAACCCCTTACAATTGTAAAACTTTCAAAAATTTCAAATTTTGGCCAATTTTGTTACAAATGCAAGGCTAACCCCTTACAATTGTTAAACTTTCCAAAAATCTAAATTGTTGCAAATTTTTATAAAAATGCAAGGCTAACCCTTTACAATTGTTAAACTTCCCCAAAATCCCAGTGCTAGCCAAATTTGATAAAAATGCAAGGCTGACCCCTTACAATTGTGAAACTTTCCAAAAATTCAAATATTTACCAATTTTGATAAAAATGCAAGGCTAACCCCTAACTGTAATTTGTTTTCTCAAATACTCAGATGTTGGCCAATTTCGATAAAAATGCAAGGCTAACCCCTTACTGTAATTTGTTTTCTCAAAAGCTCAGATTTTGGCCAATTTCGATAAAAATGCAAGGCTAACCCCTTACAATTGTTAAACTTCCCAAAAATCCAAATGTTAGTCAATTTCGATAAAAATGCAAGGCTAACCCCTTACAATTGTAAAACTTTCCAAAAATCCAAATTTTGGCCAATTTTGATAAAAATGCAAGGCTAACCCCTTATTGTTAAACTTCCCAAAAATCCAAATGTTAGTCAATTTCGATAAAAATGCAAGGCTAACCCCTTACAATTGTAAAACTTTCCAAAAATCTAACTTTTGGCCAATTTTGATAAAAATGCAAGGCTAACCCCTTACTGTAATTTGTTTTCTCAAAGGCTCAGATTTTGGCCAATTTCGATAAAAATGCAAGGCTAACCCCTTACAATTGTTAAACTTCCCAAACATCCAAGTGCTAGCCAAATTCGATAAAAATGCAAGGCTAACCCCTTACAATTGTAAAACTTTCAAAAATTTCAAATTTTTGCCAATTTTGTTACAAATGCAAGGCTAACCCCTTGCTGTAATTTGTTTTCTCAAAGGCTCAGATTTTGGCCAATTTCGATAAAAATGCAAGGCTAACCCCTTACAATTGTTAAACTTCCCCAAAATCCAAATGTTAGTCAATTTCGATAAAAATGCAAGGCTAACCCCTTACAATTGTAAAACTTTCCAAAAATCCAAATTTTGGCCAATTTTGATAAAAATGCAAGGCTAACCCTTTACAATTGTTAAACTTCCCCAAAATCCCAGTGCTAGCCAAATTTGATAAAAATGCAAGGCTAACCCCTTACTGTAATTTGTTTTCTCAAAAAGCTCAGATTTTGGCCAATTTCAATAAAAATGCAAGGCTAACCCCTTACAATTGTAAAACTTTCAAAATTTTTCAAATTTTGGCCAATTTTGTTACAAATGCAAGGCTAACCCCTTGCTGTAATTTGTTTTCTCAAAGGCTCAGATTTTTGCCAATTTCGATAAAAATGCAAGGCTAACCCCTTACTGTAATTTGTTTTCTCAAAAGCTCAGATTTTGGCCAATGTCGATAAAAATGCAAGGCTAACCCCTTACAATTGTGAAACGTTCCAGAAATCCAAATTTTAGCCAATTTCGATAAAAATGCAAGGCTAACCCCTTACAATTGTGAAACGTTCCAGAAATCCAAATTTTAGCCAATTTCGATAAAAATGCAAGGCTAACCCCTTACAATTGTTAAACTTCCCAAAAATTCCAATGTTAGTCAATTGCGATAAAAATGCAAGGCTAACCCCTTACAATTGTAAAACTTTCCAAAAATCCAAATTTTGGCCAATTTTGATAAAAATGCAAGGCTAACCCCTTACTGTAATTTGTTTTCTCAAAGGCTCAGATTTTGGCCAATTTCGATACAAATACAAGGCTAACCCCTTACAATTGTTAAACTTCCCCAAAATCCCAGTGCTAGCCAAATTTGATAAAAATGCAAAGCTAACCCCTTACAATTGTAAAACTTTCCAAAAATCCAAATTTTTGCCAATTTTGATAAAAATGCAAGGCTAACCCCTTACTGTAATTTGTTTTCTCAAAAGCTCAGATTTTGGCCAATTTCGATAAAAATGCAAGGCTAACCCCTTACAATTGTGAAACGTTACAGAAATCCAAATTTTAGCCAATTTCGATAAAAATGCAAGGCTAACCCCTTACAATTGTTAAACTTCCCAAAAATCCCAATGTTAGTTAATTGCGATAAAAATGCAAGGCTAACTCTTACAATTGTTAAACTTCCCCCAAATCCCAGTGCTAGCCAAATTTGATAAAAATGCAAAGCTAACCCCTTACAATTGTAAAACTTTCAAAAATTTCAAATTTTGGCCAATTTTGTTACAAATGCAAGGCTA
Source organism: Crossaster papposus (assembly GCA_037893245.1). Taxonomy (NCBI): domain Eukaryota; kingdom Metazoa; phylum Echinodermata; class Asteroidea; order Velatida; family Solasteridae; genus Crossaster; species Crossaster papposus. Next base: position 656,601 of record JBAIAA010000104.1, read on the forward strand.
ACCCCTTACAATTGTTAAACTTTCCAAAAATCTAAATTGTTGCCAATTTTTATAAAAATGCAAGGCTAACCCTTTACAATTGTTAAACTTCCCCAAAATCCCAGTGCTAGCCAAATTTGATAAAAATGCAAGGCTGACCCCTTACAATTGTGAAACTTTCCAAAAATTCAAATATTTACCAATTTTGATAAAAATGCAAGGCTAACCCCTAACTGTAATTTGTTTTCTCAAATACTCAGATGTTGGCCAATTTCGATAAAAATGCAAGGCTAACCCCTTACTGTAATTTGTTTTCTCAAAAGCTCAGATTTTGGCCAATTTCGATAAAAATGCAAGGCTAACCCCTTACAATTGTTAAACTTCCCAAAAATCCAAATGTTAGTCAATTTCGATAAAAATGCAAGGCTAACCCCTTACAATTGTAAAACTTTCCAAAAATCTAACTTTTGGCCAATTTTGATAAAAATGCAAGGCTAACCCCTTACTGTAATTTGTTTTCTCAAAGGCTCAGATTTTGGCCAATTTCGATAAAAATGCAAGGCTAACCCCTTACAATTGTTAAACTTCCCAAACATCCAAGTGCTAGCCAAATTCGATAAAAATGCAAGGCTAACCCCTTACAATTGTAAAACTTTCAAAAATTTCAAATTTTGGCCAATTTTGTTACAAATGCAAGGCTAACCCCTTGCTGTAATTTGTTTTCTCAAAGGCTCAGATTTTGGCCAATTTCGATAAAAATGCAAGGCTAACCCCTTACAATTGTTAAACTTCCCCAAAATCCAAATGTTAGTCAATTTCGATAAAAATGCAAGGCTAACCCCTTACAATTGTAAAACTTTCCAAAAATCCAAATTTTGGCCAATTTTGATAAAAATGCAAGGCTAACCCCTTACTGTAATTTGTTTTCTCAAAAAGCTCAGATTTTGGCCAATTTCGATAAAAATGCAAGGCTAACCCCTTACAATTGTTAAACTTCCCAAAAATCCAAATGTTAGTCAATTTCGATAAAAATGCAAGGCTAACCCCTTACAATTGTAAAACTTTCCAAAAATCCCAATTTTGGCCAATTTTGATAAAAATGCAAGGCTAACCCCTTACTGTAATTTGTTTTCTCAAAGGCTCAGATTTTGGCCAATTTCGATACAAATACAAGGCTAACCCCTTACAATTGTTAAACTTCCCCAAAATCCCAGTGCTAGCCAAATTTGATAAAAATGCAAAGCTAACCCCTTACAATTGTAAAACTTTCCAAAAATCCAAATTTTTGCCAATTTTGATAAAAATGCAAGGCTAACCCCTTACTGTAATTTGTTTTCTCAAAAGCTCAGATTTTGGCCAATTTCGATAAAAATGCAAGGCTAACCCCTTACAATTGTGAAACGTTACAGAAATCCAAATTTTAGCCAATTTCGATAAAAATGCAAGGCTAACCCCTTACAATTGTTAAACTTCCCAAAAATCCCAATGTTAGTTAATTGCGATAAAAATGCAAGGCTAACTCTTACAATTGTTAAACTTCCCCCAAATCCCAGTGCTAGCCAAATTTGATAAAAATGCAAAGCTAACCCCTTACAATTGTAAAACTTTCAAAAATTTCAAATTTTGGCCAATTTTGTTACAAATGCAAGGCTAACCCCTTACAATTGTTAAACTTTCCAAAAATCTAAATTGTTGCCAATTTTTATAAAAATGCAAGGCTAACCCTTTACAATTGTTAAACTTCCCCAAAATCCCAGTGCTAGCCAAATTTGATAAAAATGCAAGGCTGACCCCTTACAATTGTGAAACTTTCCAAAAATTCAAATATTTACCAATTTTGATAAAAATGCAAGGCTAACCCCTAACTGTAATTTGTTTTCTCAAATACTCAGATGTTGGCCAATTTCGATAAAAATGCAAGGCTAACCCCTTACTGTAATTTGTTTTCTCAAAAGCTCAGATTTTGGCCAATTTCGATAAAAATGCAAGGCTAACCCCTTACAATTGTTAAACTTCCCAAAAATCCAAATGTTAGTCAATTTCGATAAAAATGCAAGGCTAACCCCTTACAATTGTAAAACTTTCCAAAAATCTAACTTTTGGCCAATTTTGATAAAAATGCAAGGCTAACCCCTTACTGTAATTTGTTTTCTCAAAGGCTCAGATTTTGGCCAATTTCGATAAAAATGCAAGGCTAACCCCTTACAATTGTTAAACTTCCCAAACATCCAAGTGCTAGCCAAATTCGATAAAAATGCAAGGCTAACCCCTTACAATTGTAAAACTTTCAAAAATTTCAAATTTTGGCCAATTTTGTTACAAATGCAAGGCTAACCCCTTGCTGTAATTTGTTTTCTCAAAGGCTCAGATTTTGGCCAATTTCGATAAAAATGCAAGGCTAACCCCTTACAATTGTTAAACTTCCCCAAAATCCAAATGTTAGTCAATTTCGATAAAAATGCAAGGCTAACCCCTTACAATTGTAAAACTTTCCAAAAATCCAAATTTTGGCCAATTTTGATAAAAATGCAAGGCTAACCACTTACTGTAATTTGTTTTCTCAAAAAGCTCAGATTTTGGCCAATTTCGATAAAAATGCAAGGCTAACCCCTTACTGTAATTTGTTTTCTCAAAAGCTCAGATTTTGGCCAATTTCGATAAAAATGCAAGGCTAACCCCTTACAATTGTTAAACTTCCCAAAAATCCAAATGTTAGTCAATTTCGATAAAAATGCAAGGCTAACCCCTTACAATTGTAAAACTTTCCAAAAATCCAAATTTTGGCCAATTTTGATAAAAATGCAAGGCTAACCCCTTACTGTAATTTGTTTTCTCAAAGGCTCAGATTTTGGCCAATTTCGATAAAAATGCAAGGCTAACCCCTTACAATTGTTAAACTTCCCAAACATCCAAGTGCTAGCCAAATTCGATAAAAATGCAAGGCTAACCCCTTACAATTGTAAAACTTTCAAAACTTTCAAATTTTGGCCAATTTTGTTACAAATGCAAGGCTAACCCCTTGCTGTAATTTGTTTTCTCAAAGGCTCAGATTTTGGCCAATTTCGATAAAAATGCAAGGCTAACCCCTTACAATTGTTAAACTTCCCCAAAATCCAAATGTTAGTCAATTTCGATAAAAATGCAAGGCTAACCCCTTACAATTGTAAAACTTTCCACAAATCTAAATTGTTGCAAATTTTTATAAAAATGCAAGGCTAACCCTTTACAATTGTTAAACTTCCCCAAAATCCCAGTGCTAGCCAAATTTGATAAAAATGCAAGGCTGACCCCTTACAATTGTGAAACTTTCCAAAAATTCAAATATTTACCAATTTTGATAAAAATGCAAGGCTAACCCCTAACTGTAATTTGTTTTCTCAAATACTCAGATGTTGGCCAATTTCGATAAAAATGCAAGGCTAACCCCTTACTGTAATTTGTTTTCTCAAAAGCTCAGATTTTGGCCAATTTCGATAAAAATGCAAGGCTAACCCCTTACAATTGTTAAACTTCCCAAAAATCCAAATGTTAGTCAATTTCGATAAAAATGCAAGGCTAACCCCTTACAATTGTAAAACTTTCCAAAAATCCAAATTTTGGCCAATTTTGATAAAAATGCAAGGCTAACCACTTACTGTAATTTGGTTTCTCAAAAAGCTCAGATTTTGGCCAATTTCGATAAAAATGCAAGGCTAACCCCTTACTGTAATTTGTTTTCTCAAAAGCTCAGATTTTGGCCAATTTCGATAAAAATGCAAGGCTAACCCCTTACAATTGTTAAACTTCCCAAAAATCCAAATGTTAGTCAATTTCGATAAAAATGCAAGGCTAACCCCTTACAATTGTAAAACTTTCCAAAAATCTAAATTGTTGCCAATTTTTATAAAAATGCAAGGCTAACCCCTTATTGTTAAACTTCCCAAAAATCCAAATGTTAGTCAATTTCGATAAAAATGCAAGGCTAACCCCTTACAATTGTAAAACTTTCCAAAAATCTAACTTTTGGCCAATTTTGATAAAAATGCAAGGCTAACCCCTTACTGTAATTTGTTTTCTCAAAGGCTCAGATTTTGGCCCAATTTCGATAAAAATGCAAGGCTAACCCCTTACAATTGTTAAACTTCCCAAACATCCAAGTCGCTAGCCAAATTCGATAAAAATGCAAGGCTAACCCCTTACAATTGTAAAACTTTCAAAAATTTCAAATTTTGGCCAATTTTGTTACAAATGCAAGGCTAACCCCTTGCTGTAATTTGTTTTCTCAAAGGCTCAGATTTTGGCCAATTTCGATAAAAATGCAAGGCTAACCCCTTACAATTGTTAAACTTCCCCAAAATCCAAATGTTAGTCAATTTCGATAAAAATGCAAGGCTAACCCCTTACAATTGTAAAACTTTCCAAAAATCCAAATTTTGGCCAATTTTGATAAAAATGCAAGGCTAACCACTTACTGTAATTTGTTTTCTCAAAAAGCTCAGATTTTGGCCAATTTCGATAAAAATGCAAGGCTAACCCCTTACTGTAATTTGTTTTCTCAAAAGCTCAGATTTTGGCCAATTTCGATAAAAATGCAAGGCTAACCCCTTACAATTGTTAAACTTCCCAAAAAATCCAAATGTTAGTCAATTTCGATAAAAATGCAAGGCTAACCCCTTACAATTGTAAAACTTTCCAAAAATCCAAATTTTGGCCAATTTTGATAAAAATGCAAGGCTAACCCCTTACTGTAATTTGTTTTCTCAAAGGCTCAGATTTTGGCCAATTTCGATAAAAATGCAAGGCTAACCCCTTACAATTGTTAAACTTCCCAAACATCCAAGTGCTAGCCAAATTCGATAAAAATGCAAGGCTAACCCCTTACAATTGTAAAACTTTCAAAACTTTCAAATTTTGGCCAATTTTGTTACAAATGCAAGGCTAACCCCTTGCTGTAATTTGTTTTCTCAAAGGCTCAGATTTTGGCCAATTTCGATAAAAATGCAAGGCTAACCCCTTACAATTGTTAAACTTCCCCAAAATCCAAATGTTAGTCAATTTCGATAAAAATGCAAGGCTAACCCCTTACAATTGTAAAACTTTCCACAAATCTAAATTGTTGCCAATTTTTATAAAAATGCAAGGCTAACCCTTTACAATTGTTAAACTTCCCCAAAATCCCAGTGCTAGCCAAATTTGATAAAAATGCAAGGCTGACCCCTTACAATTGTGAAACTTTCCAAAAATTCAAATATTTACCAATTTTGATAAAAATGCAAGGCTAACCCCTAACTGTAATTTGTTTTCTCAAATACTCAGATGTTGGCCAATTTCGATAAAAATGCAAGGCTAACCCCTTACTGTAATTTGTTTTCTCAAAAGCTCAGATTTTGGCCAATTTCGATAAAAATGCAAGGCTAACCCCTTACAATTGTTAAACTTCCCAAAAATCTAAATGTTAGTCAATTTCGATAAAAATGCAAGGCTAACCCCTTACAATTGTAAAACTTTCCAAAAATCCAAATTTTGGCCAATTTTGATAAAAATGCAAGGCTAACCACTTACTGTAATTTGTTTTCTCAAAAAGCTCAGATTTTGGCCAATTTCGATAAAAATGCAAGGCTAACCCCTTACTGTAATTTGTTTTCTCAAAAGCTCAGATTTTGGCCAATTTCGATAAAAATGCAAGGCTAACCCCTTACAATTGTTAAACTTCCCAAAAATCCAAATGTTAGTCAATTTCGATAAAAATGCAAGGCTAACCCCTTACAATTGTAAAACTTTCCAAAAATCTAAATTGTTGCCAATTTTTATAAAAATGCAAGGCTAACCCCTTATTGTTAAACTTCCCAAAAATCCAAATGTTAGTCAATTTCGATAAAAATGCAAGGCTAACCCCTTACAATTGTAAAACTTTCCAAAAATCTAAATTGTTGCCAATTTTTATAAAAATGCAAGGCTAACCCCTTATTGTTAAACTTCCCAAAAATCCAAATGTTAGTCAATTTCGATAAAAATGCAAGGCTAACCCCTTACAATTGTAAAACTTTCCAAAAATCTAACTTTTGGCCAATTTTGATAAAAATGCAAGGCTAACCCCTTACTGTAATTTGTTTTCTCAAAGGCTCAGATTTTGGCCAATTTCGATAAAAATGCAAGGCTAACCCCTTACAATTGTTAAACTTCCCAAACATCCAAGTGCTAGCCAAATTCGATAAAAATGCAAGGCTAACCCCTTACAATTGTAAAACTTTCAAAAATTTCAAATTTTGGCCAATTTTGTTACAAATGCAAGGCTAACCCCTTGCTGTAATTTGTTTTCTCAAAGGCTCAGATTTTGGCCAATTTCGATAAAAATGCAAGGCTAACCCCTTACAATTGTTAAACTTCCCCAAAATCCAAATGTTAGTCAATTTCGATAAAAATGCAAGGCTAACCCCTTACAATTGTAAAACTTTCCAAAAATCTAAATTGTTGCCAATTTTTATAAAAATGCAAGGCTAACCCTTTACAATTGTTAAACTTCCCCAAAATCCCAGTGCTAGCCAAATTTGATAAAAATGCAAGGCTAACCCCTTACAATTGTAAAACTTTCCAAAAATCCAAATTTTGGCCAATTTTGATAAAAATGCAAGGCTAACCCCTTACTGTAATTTGTTTTCTCAAAAGCTCAGATTTTGGCCAATTTCGATAAAAATGCAAGGCTAACCCCTTACAATTGTGAAACGTTCCAGAAATCCAAATTTTAGCCAATTTCGATAAAAATCCAAGGCTAACCCCTTACAATTGTAAAACTTTCAAAAAGTCCAAATTTGGGCCAATTTTGATAAAAATGCAAGGCTAACCACTTACTGTAATTTGTTTTCTCAAAAGCTCCGATTTTGTCAAATTTCGATAAAAATGCCAGGCAAACCCCTTACAATTGTTAAACTTCCCCAAAATCCCAGTGCTAGACAAATTTGATAAAAATGCAAAGCTAACCCCTTACAATTGTAAAACTTTCCAAAAATCCAGATTTTTCCCAATTTTGATAAAAATGCAAGGCTAACCCCTTACTGTAATTTGTTTTCTCAAAGGCTCAGATTTTGGCCAATTTCGATACAAATGCAAGGCTAACCCCTTACAATTGTTAAACTTCCCAAACATCCAAGTGCTAGCCAAATTCGATAAAAATGCAAGGCTAACCCCTTGCAATTGTAAAACTTTCAAAAATTTCACATTTTGGCCAATTTTGTTACAAAAGCAAGGCTAACCCCTTGCTGTAATTTGTTTTCTCAAAGGCTCAGATTTAAATTCGATTTTTAAATTTGCGATATTCGCCCCGAAAGTGAGCCTATAGGGTGTAACATGTGGCTGCGGTCACTTTTTTGCGCATGCCCAACTTCGTCAGACGTTCGGTTTTGGCGCTGTGCCAATTTTTAAATTCGATTTTTAAATTTGCGATATTCGCCCCTAAAGTGAGCCTATATGGTGTAACATGTGGCTGCGGTCACTTTTTTGTGCATGCCCAACTTCGTCAGACGTTCGGTTTTGGCGCTGTGCCAATTTTGAAATTCGATTTTTAAAGTTGCGATATTCGCCCCGAAAGTGAGCCTATAGGGTGTAACATGTGGCTGCGGTCACTTTTTTGTGCATGACCAACTTCGTCAGACGTTCGGTTTTGGCGCTGTGCCAATTTTTTAATTCGATTTTTAAAGTTGCGATATTCGCCCCGAAAGTGAGGCTATAGGGTGTAACATGTGGCTGCGGTCACTTTTTTGTGCATGACCAACTTCGTCAAACGTTCGGTTTTGGCGCTGTGCCAATTTTGAAATTCGATTTTTAAAGTTGCGATATTCGCCCCGAAAGTGAGCCTATAGGGTGTAACATGTGGCTGCGGTCACTTTTTTGTGCATGACCAACTTCGTCCGACGTTCGGTTTTGGCGTTGTGCCAATTTTTAAATTCGATTTTTAAATTTGCGATATTCGACCCGAAAGTGAGCCTATAGGGTGTAACATGTGGCTGCGGTCACTTTTTTGTGCATGACCAACTTCGTCAGACGTTCGGTTTTGGCGCTGTGCCAATTTTTTAATTCGATTTTTAAACTTGCGATATTCGCCCCGAAAGTGAGCCTATAGGGTGTAACATGTGGCTGCGGTCACTTTTTTGTGCATGTCCAACTTCGTCAGACGTTCGGTTTTGGCGCTGTGCCAATTTTGAAATTCGATTTTTAAAGTTGCGATATTCGCCCCGAAAGTGAGCCTATAGGGTGTAACATGTGGCTGCGGTCACTTTTTTGTGCATGACCAACTTCGTCAAACGTTCGGTTTTGGCGCTGTGCCAATTTTGAAATTCGATTTTTAAAGTTGCGATATTCGCCCCGAACGTGAGCCTATAGGGTGTAACATGTGGCTGCGGTCACTTTTTTGTGCATGACCAACTTCGTCAGACGTTCGGTTTTGGCGTTGTGCCAATTTTTAAAATTCGATTTTTAAAGTTGCGATATTCGCACCGAAAGTGAGCCTATAGGGTGTAACATGTGGCTGCGGTCACTTTTTTGCGCATAACCAACTTCGTCAAACGTTCGGTTTTGGCGCTGTGCCAATTTTTTAATTCGATTTTTAAATTTGCGATATTCGCCCCGAAAGTGAGCCTATAGGGTGTAACATGTGGCTGCGGTCACTTTTTTGTGCATGACCAACTTCGTCAGACGTTCGGTTTTGGCGCTGTGCCAATTTTTAAAATTCGATTTTTAAAGTTGCGATATTCGCCCCGAAAGTGAGCCTATAGGGTGTAACATGTGGCTGCGGTCACTTTTTTGTGCATGACCAACTTCGTCAGACGTTCGGTTTTGGCGCTGTGCCAATTTTGAAATTCGATTTTTAAAGTTGCGATATTCGCCCCGAAAGTGAGCCTATAGGGTGTAACATGTGGCTGCGGTCACTTTTTTGTGCATGACCAACTTCGTCAAACGTTCGGTTTTGGCGCTGTGCCAATTTTGAAATTCGATTTTTAAAGTTGCGATATTCGCCCCGAAAGTGAGCCTATAGGGTGTAACATGTGGCTGCGGTCACTTTTTTGTGCATGACCAACTTCGTCCGACGTTCGGTTTTGGCGTTGTGCCAATTTTTAAAATTCGATTTTTAAAGTTGCGATATTCGCCCCGAAAGTGAGCCTATAGGGTGTAACATGTGGCTGCGGTCACTTTTTTGTGCATGACCAACTTCGTCCGACGTTCGGTTTTGGCGTTGTGCCAATTTTTAAAATTCGATTTTTAAAGTTGCGATATTCGCCCCGAAAGTGAGCCTATAGGGTGTAACATGTGGCTGCGGTCACTTTTTTGCGCATAACCAACTTCGTCAAACGTTCGGTTTTGGCGCTGTGCCAATTTTTTAATTCGATTTTTAAATTTGCGATATTCGCCCCGAAAGTGAGGCTATAGGGTGTAACATGTGGCTGCGGTCACTTTTTTGTGCATGACCAACTTCGTCAAACGTTCGGTTTTGGCGCTGTGCCAATTTTTAAAATTCAATTTTTAAAGTTGCGATATTCGCCCGGAAAGTGAGTCTATAGGGTGTAACATGTGGCTGCGGTCACTTTTTTGTGCATGACCAACTTCGTCAAACGTTCGGTTTTGGCGCTGTGCCAATTTTTTAATTCGATTTTTAAATTTGCGATATTCGCCCCGAAAGTGAGCCTATAGGGTGTAACATGTGGCTGCGGTCACTTTTTTGTGCATGTCCAACTTCGTCAGACGTTCGGTTTTGGCGCTGTGCCAATTTTGAAATTCGATTTTTAAAGTTGCGATATTCGCCCCGAAAGTGAGCCTATAGGGTGTAACATGTGGCTGCGGTCACTTTTTTGTGCATGACCAACTTCGTCAAACGTTCGGTTTTGGCGCTGTGCCAATTTTGAAATTCGATTTTTAAAGTTGCGATATTCGCCCCGAACGTGAGCCTATAGGGTGTAACATGTGGCTGCGGTCACTTTTTTGTGCATGACCAACTTCGTCAGACGTTCGGTTTTGGCGTTGTGCCAATTTTTAAAATTCGATTTTTAAAGTTGCGATATTCGCACCGAAAGTGAGCCTATAGGGTGTAACATGTGGCTGCGGTCACTTTTTTGCGCATAACCAACTTCGTCAAACGTTCGGTTTTGGCGCTGTGCCAATTTTTTAATTCGATTTTTAAATTTGCGATATTCGCCCCGAAAGTGAGCCTATAGGGTGTAACATGTGGCTGCGGTCACTTTTTTGTGCATGACCAACTTCGTCAGACGTTCGGTTTTGGCGCTGTGCCAATTTTTAAAATTCGATTTTTAAAGTTGCGATATTCGCCCCGAAAGTGAGCCTATAGGGTGTAACATGTGGCTGCGGTCACTTTTTTGTGCATGACCAACTTCGTCAGACGTTCGGTTTTGGCGCTGTGCCAATTTTGAAATTCGATTTTTAAAGTTGCGATATTCGCCCCGAAAGTGAGCCTATAGGGTGTAACATGTGGCTGCGGTCACTTTTTTGTGCATGACCAACTTCGTCAAACGTTCGGTTTTGGCGCTGTGCCAATTTTGAAATTCGATTTTTAAAGTTGCGATATTCGCCCCGAAAGTGAGCCTATAGGGTGTAACATGTGGCTGCGGTCACTTTTTTGTGCATGACCAACTTCGTCCGACGTTCGGTTTTGGCGTTGTGCCAATTTTTAAAATTCGATTTTTAAAGTTGCGATATTCGCCCCGAAAGTGAGCCTATAGGGTGTAACATGTGGCTGCGGTCACTTTTTTGTGCATGACCAACTTCGTCCGACGTTCGGTTTTGGCGTTGTGCCAATTTTTAAAATTCGATTTTTAAAGTTGCGATATTCGCCCCGAAAGTGAGCCTATAGGGTGTAACATGTGGCTGCGGTCACTTTTTTGCGCATAACCAACTTCGTCAAACGTTCGGTTTTGGCGCTGTGCCAATTTTTTAATTCGATTTTTAAATTTGCGATATTCGCCCCGAAAGTGAGGCTATAGGGTGTAACATGTGGCTGCGGTCACTTTTTTGTGCATGACCAACTTCGTCAAACGTTCGGTTTTGGCGCTGTGCCAATTTTTAAAATTCAATTTTTAAAGTTGCGATATTCGCCCGGAAAGTGAGTCTATAGGGTGTAACATGTGGCTGCGGTCACTTTTTTGTGCATGACCAACTTCGTCAAACGTTCGGTTTTGGCGCTGTGCCAATTTTTTAATTCGATTTTTAAATTTGCGATATTCGCCCCGAAAGTGAGCCTATAGGGTGTAACATGTGGCTGCGGTCACTTTTTTGTGCATGTCCAACTTCGTCAGACGTTCGGTTTTGGCGCTGTGCCAATTTTGAAATTCGATTTTTAAAGTTGCGATATTCGCCCCGAAAGTGAGCCTATAGGGTGTAACATGTGGCTGCGGTCACTTTTTTGTGCATGACCAACTTCGTCAAACGTTCGGTTTTGGCGTTGTGCCAATTTTTAAAATTCGATTTTTAAAGTTGCGTTATTCGCACCGAAAGTGAGCCTATAGGGTGTAACATGTGGCTGCGGTCACTTTTTTGCGCATAACCAACTTCGTCAAACGTTCGGTTTTGGCGCTGTGCCAATTTTTTAATTCGATTTTTAAATTTGCGATATTCGCCCCGAAAGTGAGCCTATAGGGTGTAACATGTGGCTGCGGTCACTTTTTTGCGCATAACCAACTTCGTCAAACGTTCGGTTTTGGCGCTGTGCCAATTTTTTAATTCGATTTTTAAATTTGCGATATTCGCCCCGAAAGTGAGCCTATAGGGTGTAACATGTGGCTGCGGTCACCTTTTTTGCGCATGACCAACTTCGTCAAACGTTCGGTTTTGGCGCTGTGCCAATTTTTAAAATTCAATTTTTAAAGTTGCGATATTCGCCCGGAAAGTGAGTCTATAGGGTGTAACATGTGGCTGCGGTCACTTTTTTGTGCATGACCAACTTCGTCAAACGTTCGGTTTTGGCGCTGTGCCAATTTTGAAATTTGATTTTTAAAGTTGCGATATTCGCCCCGAAAGTGAGCCTATAGGGTGTAACATGTGGCTGCGGTCACTTTTTTGTGCATGACCAACTTCGTCAAACGTTCGGTTTTGGCGCTGTGCCAATTTTGAAATTCGATTTTTAAAGTTGCGATATTCGCCCCGAACGTGAGCCTATAGGGTGTAACATGTGGCTGCGGTCACTTTTTTGTGCATGACCAACTTCGTCAGACGTTCGGTTTTGGCGTTGTGCCAATTTTTAAAATTCGATTTTTAAAGTTGCGATATTCGCCCCGAAAGTGAGCCTATAGGGTGTAACATGTGGCTGCGGTCACTTTTTTGCGCATAACCAACTTCGTCAAACGTTCGGTTTTGGCGCTGTGCCAATTTTTTAATTCGATTTTTAAATTTGCGATATTCGCCCCGAAAGTGAGTCTATAGGGTGTGACATGTGGCTGCGGTCACTTTTTTGCGCATGCCCAACTTCGTCAAACGTTCGGTTTTGGCGCTGTGCCAATTTTTTAATTCGATTTTTAAATTTGCGATATTCGCCCCGAAAGTGAGCCTATAGGGTGTAACATGTGGCTGCGGTCACTTTTTTGTGCATGTCCAACTTCGTCAGACGTTCGGTTTTGGCGTTGTGCCAATTTTTAAAATTCGATTTTTAAAGTTGCGATATTCGCCTCGAAAGTGAGCCTATAGGGTGTAACATGTGGCTGCGGTCACTTTTTTGTGCATGACCAACTTCGTCAGACGTTCGGTTTTGGCGCTGTGCCAATTTTTAAAATTCGATTTTTAAAGTTGCGATATTCGCCCCGAAAGTGAGCCTATAGGGTGTAACATGTGGCTGCGGTCACTTTTTTGTGCATGACCAACTTCGTCAGACGTTCGGTTTTGGCGCTGTGCCAATTTTGAAATTCGATTTTTAAAGTTGCGATATTCGCCCCGAAAGTGAGCCTATAGGGTGTAACATGTGGCTGCGGTCACTTTTTTGTGCATGACCAACTTCGTCAAACGTTCGGTTTTGGCGCTGTGCCAATTTTGAAATTCGATTTTTAAAGTTGCGATATTCGCCCCGAAAGTGAGCCTATAGGGTGTAACATGTGGCTGCGGTCACTTTTTTGTGCATGACCAACTTCGTCCGACGTTCGGTTTTGGCGTTGTGCCAATTTTTAAAATTCGATTTTTAAAGTTGCGATATTCGCCCCGAAAGTGAGCCTATAGGGTGTAACATGTGGCTGCGGTCACTTTTTTGTGCATGACCAACTTCGTCCGACGTTCGGTTTTGGCGTTGTGCCAATTTTTAAAATTCGATTTTTAAAGTTGCGATATTCGCCCCGAAAGTGAGCCTATAGGGTGTAACATGTGGCTGCGGTCACTTTTTTGCGCATAACCAACTTCGTCAAACGTTCGGTTTTGGCGCTGTGCCAATTTTTTAATTCGATTTTTAAATTTGCGATATTCGCCCCGAAAGTGAGGCTATAGGGTGTAACATGTGGCTGCGGTCACTTTTTTGTGCATGACCAACTTCGTCAAACGTTCGGTTTTGGCGCTGTGCCAATTTTTAAAATTCAATTTTTAAAGTTGCGATATTCGCCCGGAAAGTGAGTCTATAGGGTGTAACATGTGGCTGCGGTCACTTTTTTGTGCATGACCAACTTCGTCAAACGTTCGGTTTTGGCGCTGTGCCAATTTTTTAATTCGATTTTTTAATTTGCGATATTCGACCCGAAAGTGAGCCTATAGGGTGTAACATGTGGCTGCGGTCACTTTTTTGTGCATGACCAACTTCGTCAGACGTTCGGTTTTGGCGCTGTGCCAATTTTTTAATTCGATTTTTAAAGTTGCGATATTCGCCCCGAAAGTGAGCCTATAGGGTGTAACATGTGGCTGCGGTCACTTTTTTGTGCATGTCCAACTTCGTCAGACGTTCGGTTTTGGCGCTGTGCCAATTTTGAAATTCGATTTTTAAAGTTGCGATATTCGCCCCGAAAGTGAGCCTATAGGGTGTAACATGTGGCTGCGGTCACTTTTTTGTGCATGACCAACTTCGTCAAACGTTCGGTTTTGGCGCTGTGCAAATTTTTTAATTCGATTTTTAAATTTGCGATATTCGCCCCGAAAGTGAGCCTATAGGGTGTAACATGTGGCTGCGGTCACTTTTTTGTGCATGACCAACTTCGTCAGACGTTCGGTTTTGGCGTTGTGCCAATTTTTAAAATTCGATTTTTAAAGTTGCGATATTCGCCTCGAAAGTGAGCCTATAGGGTGTAACATGTGGCTGCGGTCACTTTTTTGTGCATGACCAACTTCGTCAGACGTTCGGTTTTGGCGCTGTGCCAATTTTTAAAATTCGATTTTTAAAGTTGCGATATTCGCCCCGAAAGTGAGCCTATAGGGTGTAACATGTGGCTGCGGTCACTTTTTTGTGCATGACCAACTTCGTCAGACGTTCGGTTTTGGCGCTGTGCCAATTTTGAAATTCGATTTTTAAAGTTGCGATATTCGCCCCGAAAGTGAGCCTATAGGGTGTAACATGTGGCTGCGGTCACTTTTTTGTGCATGACCAACTTCGTCAAACGTTCGGTTTTGGCGCTGTGCCAATTTTTAAATTCGATTTTTAAAGTTGCGATATTCGCCCCGAAAGTGAGCCTATAGGGTGTAACATGTGGCTGCGGTCACTTTTTTGTGCATGACCAACTTCGTCCGACGTTCGGTTTTGGCGTTGTGCCAATTTTTAAAATTCGATTTTTAAAGTTGCGATATTCGCCCCGAAAGTGAGCCTATAGGGTGTAACATGTGGCTGCGGTCACTTTTTTGTGCATGACCAACTTCGTCCGACGTTCGGTTTTGGCGTTGTGCCAATTTTTAAAATTCGATTTTTAAAGTTGCGATATTCGCCCCGAAAGTGAGCCTATAGGGTGTAACATGTGGCTGCGGTCACTTTTTTGCGCATAACCAACTTCGTCAAACGTTCGGTTTTGGCGCTGTGCCAATTTTTTAATTCGATTTTTAAATTTGCGATATTCGCCCCGAAAGTGAGGCTATAGGGTGTAACATGTGGCTGCGGTCACTTTTTTGTGCATGACCAACTTCGTCAAACGTTCGGTTTTGGCGCTGTGCCAATTTTTAAAATTCAATTTTTAAAGTTGCGATATTCGCCCGGAAAGTGAGTCTATAGGGTGTAACATGTGGCTGCGGTCACTTTTTTGTGCATGACCAACTTCGTCAAACGTTCGGTTTTGGCGCTGTGCCAATTTTTTAATTCGATTTTTAAATTTGCGATATTCGACCCGAAAGTGAGCCTATAGGGTGTAACATGTGGCTGCGGTCACTTTTTTGTGCATGACCAACTTCGTCAGACGTTCGGTTTTGGCGCTGTGCCAATTTTTTAATTCGATTTTTAAAGTTGCGATATTCGCCCCGAAAGTGAGCCTATAGGGTGTAACATGTGGCTGCGGTCACTTTTTTGTGCATGTCCAACTTCGTCAGACGTTCGGTTTTGGCGCTGTGCCAATTTTGAAATTCGATTTTTAAAGTTGCGATATTCGCCCCGAAAGTGAGCCTATAGGGTGTAACATGTGGCTGCGGTCACTTTTTTGTGCATGACCAACTTCGTCAAACGTTCGGTTTTGGCGCTGTGCAAATTTTTTAATTCGATTTTTAAATTTGCGATATTCGCCCCGAAAGTGAGCCTATAGGGTGTAACATGTGGCTGCGGTCACTTTTTTGTGCATGACCAACTTCGTCAGACGTTCGGTTTTGGCGTTGTGCCAATTTTTAAAATTCAATTTTTAAAGTTGCGATATTCGCCTCGAAAGTGAGCCTATAGGGTGTAACATGTGGCTGCGGTCACTTTTTTGTGCATGACCAACTTCGTCAGACGTTCGGTTTTGGCGCTGTGCCAATTTTTAAAATTCGATTTTTAAAGTTGCGATATTCGCCCCGAAAGTGAGCCTATAGGGTGTAACATGTGGCTGCGGTCACTTTTTTGTGCATGACCAACTTCGTCAGACGTTCGGTTTTGGCGCTGTGCCAATTTTGAAATTCGATTTTTAAAGTTGCGATATTCGCCCCGAAAGTGAGCCTATAGGGTGTAACATGTGGCTGCGGTCACTTTTTTGTGCATGACCAACTTCGTCAAACGTTCGGTTTTGGCGCTGTGCCAATTTTGAAATTCGATTTTTAAAGTTGCGATATTCGCCCCGAAAGTGAGCCTATAGGGTGTAACATGTGGCTGCGGTCACTTTTTTGTGCATGACCAACTTCGTCCGACGTTCGGTTTTGGCGTTGTGCCAATTTTTAAAATTCGATTTTTAAAGTTGCGATATTCGCCCCGAAAGTGAGCCTATAGGGTGTAACATGTGGCTGCGGTCACTTTTTTGTGCATGACCAACTTCGTCCGACGTTCGGTTTTGGCGTTGTGCCAATTTTTTAAATTCGATTTTTAAAGTTGCGATATTCGCCCCGAAAGTGAGCCTATAGGGTGTAACATGTGGCTGCGGTCACTTTTTTGCGCATAACCAACTTCGTCAAACGTTCGGTTTTGGCGCTGTGCCAATTTTTTAATTCGATTTTTAAATTTGCGATATTCGCCCCGAAAGTGAGCCTATAGGGTGTAACATGTGGCTGCGGTCACTTTTTTGTGCATGACCAACTTCGTCAGACGTTCGGTTTTGGCGTTGTGCCAATTTTTAAAATTCGATTTTTAAAGTTGCGATATTCGCCTCGAAAGTGAGCCTATAGGGTGTAACATGTGGCTGCGGTCACTTTTTTGTGCATGACCAACTTCGTCAGACGTTCGGTTTTGGCGCTGTGCCAATTTTTAAAATTCGATTTTTAAAGTTGCGATATTCGCCCCGAAAGTGAGCCTATAGGGTGTAACATGTGGCTGCGGTCACTTTTTTGTGCATGACCAACTTCGTCAGACGTTCGGTTTTGGCGCTGTGCCAATTTTGAAATTCGATTTTTAAAGTTGCGATATTCGCCCCGAAAGTGAGCCTATAGGGTGTAACATGTGGCTGCGGTCACTTTTTTGTGCATGACCAACTTCGTCAAACGTTCGGTTTTGGCGCTGTGCCAATTTTGAAATTCGATTTTTAAAGTTGCGATATTCGCCCCGAAAGTGAGCCTATAGGGTGTAACATGTGGCTGCGGTCACTTTTTTGTGCATGACCAACTTCGTCCGACGTTCGGTTTTGGCGTTGTGCCAATTTTTAAAATTCGATTTTTAAAGTTGCGATATTCGCCCCGAAAGTGAGCCTATAGGGTGTAACATGTGGCTGCGGTCACTTTTTTGTGCATGACCAACTTCGTCCGACGTTCGGTTTTGGCGTTGTGCCAATTTTTAAAATTCGATTTTTAAAGTTGCGATATTCGCCCCGAAAGTGAGCCTATAGGGTGTAACATGTGGCTGCGGTCACTTTTTTGCGCATAACCAACTTCGTCAAACGTTCGGTTTTGGCGCTGTGCCAATTTTTTAATTCGATTTTTAAATTTGCGATATTCGCCCCGAAAGTGAGGCTATAGGGTGTAACATGTGGCTGCGGTCACTTTTTTGTGCATGACCAACTTCGTCAAACGTTCGGTTTTGGCGCTGTGCCAATTTTTAAAATTCAATTTTTAAAGTTGCGATATTCGCCCGGAAAGTGAGTCTATAGGGTGTAACATGTGGCTGCGGTCACTTTTTTGTGCATGACCAACTTCGTCAAACGTTCGGTTTTGGCGCTGTGCCAATTTTTTAATTCGATTTTTAAATTTGCGATATTCGACCCGAAAGTGAGCCTATAGGGTGTAACATGTGGCTGCGGTCACTTTTTTGTGCATGACCAACTTCGTCAGACGTTCGGTTTTGGCGCTGTGCCAATTTTTTAATTCGATTTTTAAAGTTGCGATATTCGCCCCGAAAGTGAGCCTATAGGGTGTAACATGTGGCTGCGGTCACTTTTTTGTGCATGTCCAACTTCGTCAGACGTTCGGTTTTGGCGCTGTGCCAATTTTGAAATTCGATTTTTAAAGTTGCGATATTCGCCCCGAAAGTGAGCCTATAGGGTGTAACATGTGGCTGCGGTCACTTTTTTGTGCATGACCAACTTCGTCAAACGTTCGGTTTTGGCGCTGTGCAAATTTTTTAATTCGATTTTTAAATTTGCGATATTCGCCCCGAAAGTGAGCCTATAGGGTGTAACATGTGGCTGCGGTCACTTTTTTGTGCATGACCAACTTCGTCAGACGTTCGGTTTTGGCGTTGTGCCAATTTTTAAAATTCGATTTTTAAAGTTGCGATATTCGCCTCGAAAGTGAGCCTATAGGGTGTAACATGTGGCTGCGGTCACTTTTTTGTGCATGACCAACTTCGTCAGACGTTCGGTTTTGGCGCTGTGCCAATTTTTAAAATTCGATTTTTAAAGTTGCGATATTCGCCCCGAAAGTGAGCCTATAGGGTGTAACATGTGGCTGCGGTCACTTTTTTGTGCATGACCAACTTCGTCAGACGTTCGGTTTTGGCGCTGTGCCAATTTTGAAATTCGATTTTTAAAGTTGCGATATTCGCCCCGAAAGTGAGCCTATAGGGTGTAACATGTGGCTGCGGTCACTTTTTTGTGCATGACCAACTTCGTCAAACGTTCGGTTTTGGCGCTGTGCCAATTTTTAAATTCGATTTTTAAAGTTGCGATATTCGCCCCGAAAGTGAGCCTATAGGGTGTAACATGTGGCTGCGGTCACTTTTTTGTGCATGACCAACTTCGTCCGACGTTCGGTTTTGGCGTTGTGCCAATTTTTAAAATTCGATTTTTAAAGTTGCGATATTCGCCCCGAAAGTGAGCCTATAGGGTGTAACATGTGGCTGCGGTCACTTTTTTGTGCATGACCAACTTCGTCCGACGTTCGGTTTTGGCGTTGTGCCAATTTTTAAAATTCGATTTTTAAAGTTGCGATATTCGCCCCGAAAGTGAGCCTATAGGGTGTAACATGTGGCTGCGGTCACTTTTTTGCGCATAACCAACTTCGTCAAACGTTCGGTTTTGGCGCTGTGCCAATTTTTTAATTCGATTTTTAAATTTGCGATATTCGCCCCGAAAGTGAGGCTATAGGGTGTAACATGTGGCTGCGGTCACTTTTTTGTGCATGACCAACTTCGTCAAACGTTCGGTTTTGGCGCTGTGCCAATTTTTAAAATTCAATTTTTAAAGTTGCGATATTCGCCCGGAAAGTGAGTCTATAGGGTGTAACATGTGGCTGCGGTCACTTTTTTGTGCATGACCAACTTCGTCAAACGTTCGGTTTTGGCGCTGTGCCAATTTTTTAATTCGATTTTTAAATTTGCGATATTCGACCCGAAAGTGAGCCTATAGGGTGTAACATGTGGCTGCGGTCACTTTTTTGTGCATGACCAACTTCGTCAGACGTTCGGTTTTGGCGCTGTGCCAATTTTTTAATTCGATTTTTAAAGTTGCGATATTCGCCCCGAAAGTGAGCCTATAGGGTGTAACATGTGGCTGCGGTCACTTTTTTGTGCATGTCCAACTTCGTCAGACGTTCGGTTTTGGCGCTGTGCCAATTTTGAAATTCGATTTTTAAAGTTGCGATATTCGCCCCGAAAGTGAGCCTATAGGGTGTAACATGTGGCTGCGGTCACTTTTTTGTGCATGACCAACTTCGTCAAACGTTCGGTTTTGGCGCTGTGCAAATTTTTTAATTCGATTTTTAAATTTGCGATATTCGCCCCGAAAGTGAGCCTATAGGGTGTAACATGTGGCTGCGGTCACTTTTTTGTGCATGACCAACTTCGTCAGACGTTCGGTTTTGGCGTTGTGCCAATTTTTAAAATTCAATTTTTAAAGTTGCGATATTCGCCTCGAAAGTGAGCCTATAGGGTGTAACATGTGGCTGCGGTCACTTTTTTGTGCATGACCAACTTCGTCAGACGTTCGGTTTTGGCGCTGTGCCAATTTTTAAAATTCGATTTTTAAAGTTGCGATATTCGCCCCGAAAGTGAGCCTATAGGGTGTAACATGTGGCTGCGGTCACTTTTTTGTGCATGACCAACTTCGTCAGACGTTCGGTTTTGGCGCTGTGCCAATTTTGAAATTCGATTTTTAAAGTTGCGATATTCGCCCCAAAAGTGAGCCTATAGGGTGTAACATGTGGCTGCGGTCACTTTTTTGTGCATGACCAACTTCGTCAAACGTTCGGTTTTGGCGCTGTGCCAATTTTGAAATTCGATTTTTAAAGTTGCGATATTCGCCCCGAAAGTGAGCCTATAGGGTGTAACATGTGGCTGCGGTCACTTTTTTGTGCATGACCAACTTCGTCCGACGTTCGGTTTTGGCGTTGTGCCAATTTTTAAAATTCGATTTTTAAAGTTGCGATATTCGCCCCGAAAGTGAGCCTATAGGGTGTAACATGTGGCTGCGGTCACTTTTTTGTGCATGACCAACTTCGTCCGACGTTCGGTTTTGGCGTTGTGCCAATTTTTAAAATTCGATTTTTAAAGTTGCGATATTCGCCCCGAAAGTGAGCCTATAGGGTGTAACATGTGGCTGCGGTCACTTTTTTGCGCATAACCAACTTCGTCAAACGTTCGGTTTTGGCGCTGTGCCAATTTTTTAATTCGATTTTTAAATTTGCGATATTCGCCCCGAAAGTGAGCCTATAGGGTGTAACATGTGGCTGCGGTCACTTTTTTGTGCATGACCAACTTCGTCAGACCTTCGATTTTGGCGCTGTGCCAATTTTTAAATTCGATTTTTAAAGTTGCGATATTCGCCCCGAAAGTGAGCCTATAGGGTGTAACATGTGGCTGCGGTCACTTTTTTGTGCATGACCAACTTCGTCAGACGTTCGGTTTTGGCGTTGTGCCAATTTTTAAAATTCAATTTTTAAAGTTGCGATATTCGCCTCGAAAGTGAGCCTATAGGGTGTAACATGTGGCTGCGGTCACTTTTTTGTGCATGACCAACTTCGTCAGACGTTCGGTTTTGGCGCTGTGCCAATTTTTAAAATTCGATTTTTAAAGTTGCGATATTCGCCCCGAAAGTGAGCCTATAGGGTGTAACATGTGGCTGCGGTCACTTTTTTGTGCATGACCAACTTCGTCAGACGTTCGGTTTTGGCGCTGTGCCAATTTTGAAATTCGATTTTTAAAGTTGCGATATTCGCCCCGAAAGTGAGCCTATAGGGTGTAACATGTGGCTGCGGTCACTTTTTTGTGCATGACCAACTTCGTCAAACGTTCGGTTTTGGCGCTGTGCCAATTTTGAAATTCGATTTTTAAAGTTGCGATATTCGCCCCGAAAGTGAGCCTATAGGGTGTAACATGTGGCTGCGGTCACTTTTTTGTGCATGACCAACTTCGTCCGACGTTCGGTTTTGGCGTTGTGCCAATTTTTAAAATTCGATTTTTAAAGTTGCGATATTCGCCCCGAAAGTGAGCCTATAGGGTGTAACATGTGGCTGCGGTCACTTTTTTGTGCATGACCAACTTCGTCCGACGTTCGGTTTTGGCGTTGTGCCAATTTTTAAAATTCGATTTTTAAAGTTGCGATATTCGCCCCGAAAGTGAGCCTATAGGGTGTAACATGTGGCTGCGGTCACTTTTTTGCGCATAACCAACTTCGTCAAACGTTCGGTTTTGGCGCTGTGCCAATTTTTTAATTCGATTTTTAAATTTGCGATATTCGCCCCGAAAGTGAGCCTATAGGGTGTAACATGTGGCTGCGGTCACTTTTTTGTGCATGACCAACTTCGTCAGACCTTCGATTTTGGCGCTGTGCCAATTTTTAAATTCGATTTTTAAAGTTGCGATATTCGCCCCGAAAGTGAGCCTATAGGGTGTAATATGTGGCTGCGGTCACTTTTTTGTGCATGACCAACTTCGTCAGACGTTCGGTTTTGGCGCTGTGCCAATTTTTAAATTCGATTTTTAAATTTGCGATATTCGACCTGAAAGTGAGCCTATAGGGTGTAACATGTGGCTGCGGTCACTTTTTTGTGCATGACCAACTTCGTCAGACGCTCGGTTTTGGCGCTGTGCCAATTTTTAAAATTGGATTTTTAAAGTTGCGATATTTGCCCCGAAAGTGAGCCTATAGGGTGTAACATGTGGCTGCGGTCACTTTTTTGTGCATGACCAACTTCGTCAGACCTTCGATTTTGGCGCTGTGCCAATTTTAAAATTCGATTTTTAAAGTTGCGATATTCGCCCGGAAAGTGAGCCTATAGGGTGTAACATGTGGCTGCGGTCACTTTTTTGTGCATGACCAACTTCGTCAGACCTTCGATTTTGGGGCTGTGCCAATTTTTAAATTCGATTTTTAAAGTTGCGATATTCGCCCCGAAAGTGAGCCTATAGGGTGTAACATGTGGCTGCGGTCACTTTTTTGTGCATGACCAACTTCGTCAGACGTTCGGTTTTGGCGCTGTGCCAATTTTTCAATTCGATTTTTAAAGTTGCGATATTCGCCCCAAAAGTGCGCCTATAGGGTGTAACATGTGGCTGCGGTCACTTTTTTGTGCATGACCAACTTCGTCAGACCTTCGATTTTGGCGCTGTGCCAATTTTTAAATTCGATTTTTAAAGTTGCGATATTCGCCCCGAAAGTGAGCCTATAGGGTGTAATATGTGGCTGCGGTCACTTTTTTGTGCATGACCAACTTCGTCAGACGTTCGGTTTTGGCGCTGTGCCAATTTTTAAATTCGATTTTTAAATTTGCGATATTCGACCTGAAAGTGAGCCTATAGGGTGTAACATGTGGCTGCGGTCACTTTTTTGTGCATGACCAACTTCGTCAGACGCTCGGTTTTGGCGCTGTGCCAATTTTTAAAATTGGATTTTTAAAGTTGCGATATTTGCCCCGAAAGTGAGCCTATAGGGTGTAACATGTGGCTGCGGTCACTTTTTTGTGCATGACCAACTTCGTCAGACGCTCGGTTTTGGCGCTGTGCCAATTTTTAAAATTCGATTTTTAAAGTTGCGATATTTGCCCCGAAAGTGAGCCTATAGGGTGTAACATGTGGCTGCGGTCACTTTTTGTGCATGACCAACTTCGTCAGACGTTCGGTTTTGGCGCTGTGCCAATTTTTCAATTCGATTTTTAAAGTTGCGATATTCGCCCCGAAAGTGCGCCTATAGGGTGTAACATGTGGCTGCGGTCACTTTTTTGTGCATGACCAACTTCGTCAGACCTTCGATTTTGGCGCTGCGCCAATTTTTAAATTCGATTTTTAAAGTTGCGATATTCGCCCCAAAAGTGAGCCTATAGGGTGTAATATGTGGCTGCGGTCACTTTTTTGTGCATGACCAACTTCGTCAGACGTTCGGTTTTGGCGCTATGCCAATTTTTAAATTCGATTTTTAAATTTGCGATATTTGACCCGAAAGTGAGCCTATAGGGTGTAACATGTGGCTGCGGTCACTTTTTTGTGCATGACCAACTTCGTCAGACGCTCGGTTTTGGCGCTGTGCCAATTTTTAAAATTCGATTTTTAAAGTTGCGATATTTGCCCCGAAAGTGAGCCTATAGGGTGTAACATGTGGCTGCGGTCACTTTTTTGTGCATGACCAACTTCATCAGACGTTCGGTTTTGGCGCTGTGCCAATTTTTCAATTCGATTTTTAAAGTTGCGATATTCGCCCCGAAAGTGCGCCTATAGGGTGTAACATGTGGCTGCGGTCACTTTTTTGTGCATGACCAACTTCGTCAGACCTTCGATTTTGGCGCTGTGCCAATTTTTAAATTCGATTTTTAAAGTTGCGATATTCGCCCGGAAAGTGAGCCTATAGGGTGTAACATGTGGCTGCGGTCACTTTTTTGTGCATGACCAACTTCGTCAGACCTTCGATTTTGGCGCTGTGCCAATTTTTAAATTCGATTTTTAAAGTTGCGATATTCGCCCCAAAAGTGAGCCTATAGGGTGTAACATGTGGCTGCGGTCACTTTTTTGTGCATGACCAACTTCGTCAGACGTTCGGTTTTGGCGCTGTGCCAATTTTTCAATTCGATTTTTAAAGTTGCGATATTCGCCCCGAAAGTGCGCCTATAGGGTGTAACATGTGGCTGCGGTCACTTTTTTGTGCATGACCAACTTCGTCAAACCTTCGATTTTGGCGCTGTGCCAATTTTTAAATTCGATTTTTAAAGTTGCGATATTCGCCCCGAAAGTGAGCCTATAGGGTGTAATATGTGGCTGCGGTCACTTTTTTGTGCATGACCAACTTCGTCAGACGTTCGGTTTTGGCGCTGTGCCAATTTTTAAATTCGATTTTTAAATTTGCGATATTTGCCCCGAAAGTGAGCCTATAGGGTGTAACATGTGGCTGCGGTCACTTTTTTTGTGCATGACCAACTTCGTCAGACGCTCGGTTTTGGCGCTGTGCCAATTTTTAAAATTCGATTTTTAAAGTTGCGATATTTGCCCCGAAAGTGAGCCTATAGGGTGTAACATGTGGCTGCGGTCACTTTTTTGTGCATGACCAACTTCATCAGACGTTCGGTTTTGGCGCTGTGCCAATTTTTCAATTCGATTTTTAAAGTTGCGATATTCGCCCCGAAAGTGCGCCTATAGGGTGTAACATGTGGCTGCGGTCACTTTTTTGTGCATGACCAACTTCGTCAGACCTTCGATTTTGGCGCTGTGCCAATTTTTAAATTCGATTTTTAAAGTTGCGATATTCGCCCGGAAAGTGAGCCTATAGGGTGTAACATGTGGCTGCGGTCACTTTTTTGTGCATGACCAACTTCGTCAGACCTTCGATTTTGGCGCTGTGCCAATTTTTAAATTCGATTTTTAAAGTTGCGATATTCGCCCCGAAAGTGAGCCTATAGGGTGTAACATGTGGCTGCGGTCACTTTTTTGTGCATGACCAACTTCGTCAGACGTTCGGTTTTGGCGCTGTGCCAATTTTTCAATTCGATTTTTAAAGTTGCGATATTCGCCCCGAAAGTGCGCCTATAGGGTGTAACATGTGGCTGCGGTCACTTTTTTGTGCATGACCAACTTCGTCAAACCTTCGATTTTGGCGCTGTGCCAATTTTTAAATTCGATTTTTAAAGTTGCGATATTCGCCCCGAAAGTGAGCCTATAGGGTGTAATATGTGGCTGCGGTCACTTTTTTGTGCATGACCAACTTCGTCAGACGTTCGGTTTTGGCGCTGTGCCAATTTTTAAATTCGATTTTTAAATTTGCGATATTCGACCTGAAAGTGAGCCTATAGGGTGTAACATGTGGCTGCGGTCACTTTTTTGTGCATGACCAACTTCGTCAGACGCTCGGTTTTGGCGCTGTGCCAATTTTTAAAATTGGATTTTTAAAGTTGCGATATTTGCCCCGAAAGTGAGCCTATAGGGTGTAACATGTGGCTGCGGTCACTTTTTTGTGCATGACCAACTTCGTCAGACGCTCGGTTTTGGCGCTGTGCCAATTTTTAAAATTCGATTTTTAAAGTTGCGATATTTGCCCCGAAAGTGAGCCTATAGGGTGTAACATGTGGCTGCGGTCACTTTTTTGTGCATGACCAACTTCATCAGACGTTCGGTTTTGGCGCTGTGCCAATTTTTCAATTCGATTTTTAAAGTTGCGATATTCGCCCCGAAAGTGCGCCTATAGGGTGTAACATGTGGCTGCGGTCACTTTTTTGTGCATGACCAACTTCGTCAAACCTTCGATTTTGGCGCTGTGCCAATTTTTAAATTCGATTTTTAAAGTTGCGATATTCGCCCCGAAAGTGAGCCTATAGGGTGTAATATGTGGCTGCGGTCACTTTTTTGTGCATGACCAACTTCGTCAGACGTTCGGTTTTGGCGCTGTGCCAATTTTTAAATTCGATTTTTAAATTTGCGATATTCGACCTGAAAGTGAGCCTATAGGGTGTAACATGTGGCTGCGGTCACTTTTTTGTGCATGACCAACTTCGTCAGACGCTCGGTTTTGGCGCTGTGCCAATTTTTAAAATTGGATTTTTAAAGTTGCGATATTTGCCCCGAAAGTGAGCCTATAGGGTGTAACATGTGGCTGCGGTCACTTTTTTGTGCATGACCAACTTCGTCAGACGCTCGGTTTTGGCGCTGTGCCAATTTTTAAAATTCGATTTTTAAAGTTGCGATATTTGCCCCGAAAGTGAGCCTATAGGGTGTAACATGTGGCTGCGGTCACTTTTTTGTGCATGACCAACTTCATCAGACGTTCGGTTTTGGCGCTGTGCCAATTTTTCAATTCGATTTTTAAAGTTGCGATATTCGCCCCGAAAGTGCGCCTATAGGGTGTAACATGTGGCTGCGGTCACTTTTTTGTGCATGACCAACTTCGTCAGACCTTCGATTTTGGCGCTGTGCCAATTTTTAAATTCGATTTTTAAAGTTGCGATATTCGCCCGGAAAGTGAGCCTATAGGGTGTAACATGTGGCTGCGGTCACTTTTTTTGTGCATGACCAACTTCGTCAGACCTTCGATTTTGGCGCTGTGCCAATTTTTAAATTCGATTTTTAAAGTTGCGATATTCGCCCCGAAAGTGAGCCTATAGGGTGTAACATGTGGCTGCGGTCACTTTTTTGTGCATGACCAACTTCGTCAGACGTTCGGTTTTGGCGCTGTGCCAATTTTTCAATTCGATTTTTAAAGTTGCGATATTCGCCCCGAAAGTGCGCCTATAGGGTGTAACATGTGGCTGCGGTCACTTTTTTGTGCATGACCAACTTCGTCAAACCTTCGATTTTGGCGCTGTGCCAATTTTTAAATTCGATTTTTAAAGTTGCGATATTCGCCCCGAAAGTGAGCCTATAGGGTGTAATATGTGGCTGCGGTCACTTTTTTGTGCATGACCAACTTCGTCAGACGTTCGGTTTTGGCGCTGTGCCAATTTTTAAATTCGATTTTTAAATTTGCGATATTCGACCTAAAAGTGAGCCTATAGGGTGTAACATGTGGCTGCGGTCACTTTTTTGTGCATGACCAACTTCGTCAGACGCTCGGTTTTGGCGCTGTGCCAATTTTTAAAATTGGATTTTTAAAGTTGCGATATTTGCCCCGAAAGTGAGCCTATAGGGTGTAACATGTGGCTGCGGTCACTTTTTTGTGCATGACCAACTTCGTCAGACGCTCGGTTTTGGCGCTGTGCCAATTTTTAAAATTCGATTTTTAAAGTTGCGATATTTGCCCCGAAAGTGAGCCTATAGGGTGTAACATGTGGCTGCGGTCACTTTTTTGTGCATGACCAACTTCGTCAGACGTTCGGTTTTGGCGCTGTGCCAATTTTTCAATTCGATTTTTAAAGTTGCGATATTCGCCCCGAAAATGCGCCTATAGGGTGTAACATGTGGCTGCGGTCACTTTTTTGTGCATGACCAACTTCGTCAGACCTTCGATTTTGGCGCTGTGCCAATTTTTAAATTCGATTTTTAAAGTTGCGATATTCGCCCGGAAAGTGAGCCTATAGGGTGTAACATGTGGCTGCGGTCACTTTTTTGTGCATGACCAACTTCGTCAGACCTTCGATTTTGGCGCTGTGCCAATTTTTAAATTCGATTTTTAAAGTTGCGATATTCGCCCCGAAAGTGAGCCTATAGGGTGTAACATGTGGCTGCGGTCACTTTTTTGTGCATGACCAACTTCGTCAGACGTTCGGTTTTGGCGCTGTGCCAATTTTTCAATTCGATTTTTAAAGTTGCGATATTCGCCCCGAAAGTGCGCCTATAGGGTGTAACATGTGGCTGCGGTCACTTTTTTGTGCATGACCAACTTCGTCAAACCTTCGATTTTGGCGCTGTGCCAATTTTTAAATTCGATTTTTAAAGTTGCGATATTCGCCCCGAAAGTGAGCCTATAGGGTGTAATATGTGGCTGCGGTCACTTTTTTGTGCATGACCAACTTCGTCAGACGTTCGGTTTTGGCGCTGTGCCAATTTTTAAATTCGATTTTTAAATTTGCGATATTCGACCTGAAAGTGAGCCTATAGGGTGTAACATGTGGCTGCGGTCACTTTTTTGTGCATGACCAACTTCGTCAGACGCTCGGTTTTGGCGCTGTGCCAATTTTTAAAATTGGATTTTTAAAGTTGCGATATTTGCCCCGAAAGTGAGCCTATAGGGTGTAACATGTGGCTGCGGTCACTTTTTTGTGCATGACCAACTTCGTCAGACGCTCGGTTTTGGCGCTGTGCCAATTTTTAAAATTCGATTTTTAAAGTTGCGATATTTGCCCCGAAAGTGAGCCTATAGGGTGTAACATGTGGCTGCGGTCACTTTTTTGTGCATGACCAACTTCGTCAGACGTTCGGTTTTGGCGCTGTGCCAATTTTTCAATTCGATTTTTAAAGTTGCGATATTCGACCTGAAAGTGAGCCTATAGGGTGTAACATGTGGCTGCGGTCACTTTTTTGTGCATGACCAACTTCGTCAGACGTTCGGTTTTGGCGCTGTGCCAATTTTTCAATTCGATTTTTAAAGTTGCGATATTCGCCCCAAAAGTGCGCCTATAGGGTGTTAACATGTGGCTGCGGTCACTTTTTTGTGCATGACCAACTTCGTCAGACCTTCGATTTTGGCGCTGTGCCAATTTTTAAATTCGATTTTTAAAGTTGCGATATTCGCCCCGAAAGTGAGCCTATAGGGTGTAATATGTGGCTGCGGTCACTTTTTTGTGCATGACCAACTTCGTCAGACGTTCGGTTTTGGCGCTGTGCCAATTTTTAAATTCGATTTTTAAATTTGCGATATTCGACCTGAAAGTGAGCCTATAGGGTGTAACATGTGGCTGCGGTCACTTTTTTGTGCATGACCAACTTCGTCAGACGCTCGGTTTTGGCGCTGTGCCAATTTTTAAAATTCGATTTTAAAGTTGCGGTATTCGCCCCGAAAGTGAGCCTATATGGTGTATTATGTGGCTGCGGTCACTTTTTTGTGCATGACCAACTTCGTCAGACGTTCGGTTTTGGCGCTGTGCCAATTTTTAAATTCGATTTTTAAAGTTGCGATATTCGCCCCGAAAGTGAGCCTATAGGGTGTAATATGTGGCTGCGGTCACTTTTTTTGTGCATGACCAACTTCGTCAGACGTTCGGTTTTGGCGCTGTGCCAATTTTTAAATTCGATTTTTAAAGTTGCGATATTCGCCCCGAAAGTGAGCCTATAGGGTGTAATATGTGGCTGCGGTCACTTTTTTGTGCATGACCAACTGCGTCAGACATTCGGTTTTGGCGCTGTGCCAATTTTTTAATTCGATTTTTAAAGTTGCGATATTCGCCCCGAAAGTGAGCCTATAGGGTGTAACATGTGGCTGCGGTCACTTTTTTGTGCATGACCAACTTCGTCAGACGTTCGGTTTTGGCGCTGTGCCAATTTTTAAAATTCGATTTTTAAAGTTGCGATATTCGACCCAAAAGTGAGCCTATAGGGTGTAACATGTGGCTGCGGTCACTTTTTTGTGCATGACCAACTTCGTCAGACGTTCGGTTTTGGCGCTGTGCCAATTTTTATATTCGATTTTTAAAGTTGCGATATTCGCCCCGAAAGTGAGCCTATAGGGTGTAACATGTGGCTGCGGTCACTTTTTTGTGCATGACCAACTTCGTCAGATGTTCGGTTTTGGCGCTGTGCCAATTTTTAAAATTCAATTTTTAAAGTTGCGGTATTCGCCCCGAAAGTGAGCCTATATGGTGTATTATGTGGCTGCGGTCACTTTTTTGTGCATGACCAACTTCGTCAGACGTTCGGTTTTGGCGCTGTGCCAATTTTTAAAATTCGATTTTTAAAGTTGCGATATTCGACCCAAAAGTGAGCCTATAGGGTGTAACATGTGGCTGCGGTCACTTTTTTGTGCATGACCAACTTCGTCAGACGTTCGGTTTTGGCGCTGTGCCAATTTTTATATTCGATTTTTAAAGTTGCGATATTCGCCCCGAAAGTGAGCCTATAGGGTGTAACATGTGGCTGCGGTCACTTTTTTGTGCATGACCAACTTCGTCAGACGTTCGGTTTTGGCGCTGTGCCAATTTTTAAAATTCAATTTTTAAAGTTGCGGTATTCGCCCCGAAAGTGAGCCTATATGGTGTATTATGTGGCTGCGGTCACTTTTTTGTGCATGACCAACTTCGTCAGACGTTCGGTTTTGGCGCTGTGCCAATTTTTAAATTCGATTTTTAAAGTTGCGATATTCGCCCCGAAAGTGAGCCTATAGGGTGTAATATGTGGCTGCGGTCACTTTTTTTGTGCATGACCAACTTCGTCAGACGTTCTATTTTGGCGCTGTGCCAATTTTTAAATTCGATTTTTAAATTTGCGATATTCGACCCGAAAGTGAGCCTATAGGGTGTAATATGTGGCTGCGGTCACTTTTTTGTGCATGACCAACTTCGTCAGACGTTCGGTTTTGGCGCTGTGCCAATTTTTAAATTCGATTTTTAAATTTGCGATATTTGACCCGAAAGTGAGCCTATAGGGTGTAACATGTGGCTGCGGTCACTTTTTTGTGCATGACCAACTTCGTCAGACGTTCGGTTTTGGCGCTGTGCCAATTTTTAAAATTCAATTTTTAAAGTTGCGGTATTCGCCCCGAAAGTGAGCCTATAGGGTGTAACATGTGGCTGCGGTCACTTTTTTGTGCATGACCAACTTCGTCAAACGTTCGGTTTTTGCGCTGTGCCAATTTTTAAATTCGATTTTTAAATTTGCGATATTCGACCGGAAAGTGAGCCTATAGGGTGTAACATGTGGCTGCGGTCACCTTTTTGTGCATGACCAACTTCGTCAGACGTTCGGCTTTGGCGCTGTGCCAATTTTTAAAATTCGATTTTTAAAGTTGCGGTATTCGCCCCGAAAGTGAGCCTATATGGTGTATTATGTGGCTGCGGTCACTTTTTTGTGCATGACCAACTTCGTCAGACGTTCGGTTTTGGCGCTGTGCCAATTTTTAAATTCGATTTTTAAAGTTGCGATATTCGCCCCGAAAGTGAGCCTATAGGGTGTAATATGTGGCTGCGGTCACTTTTTTTGTGCATGACCAACTTCGTCAGACGTTCTATTTTGGCGCTGTGCCAATTTTTAAATTCGATTTTTAAATTTGCGATATTCGACCCGAAAGTGAGCCTATAGGGTGTAATATGTGGCTGCGGTCACTTTTTTGTGCATGACCAACTTCGTCAGACGTTCGGTTTTGGCGCTGTGCCAATTTTTAAATTCGATTTTTAAATTTGCGATATTTGACCCGAAAGTGAGCCTATAGGGTGTAACATGTGGCTGCAGTCACTTTTTTGTGCATGACCAACTTCGTCAGACGTTCGGTTTTGGCGCTGTGCCAATTTTTAAAATTCAATTTTTAAAGTTGCGGTATTCGCCCCGAAAGTGAGCCTATAGGGTGTAACATGTGGCTGCAGTCACTTTTTTGTGCATGACCAACTTCGTCAAACGTTCGGTTTTTGCGCTGTGCCAATTTTTAAATTCGATTTTTAAATTTGCGATATTCGACCGGAAAGTGAGCCTATAGGGTGTAACATGTGGCTGCGGTCACCTTTTTGTGCATGACCAACTTCGTCAGACGTTCGGCTTTGGCGCTGTGCCAATTTTTAAAATTCGATTTTTAAATTTGCGATATTTGCCCCAAAAGTGAGCCTATAGGGTGTAACATGTGGCTGCGGTCACTTTTTTGTGCATGACCAACTTCGTCAGACATTCGGTTTTGGCGCTGTGCCAATTTTTAAATTCGATTTTTAAAGTTGCGATATTCGCCCCGAAAGTGAGCCTATAGGGTGTAATATGTGGCTGCGGTCACTTTTTTGTGCATGACCAACTTCGTCAGACGTTCGGTTTTGGCGCTGTGCCAATTTTTAAATTCGATTTTTAAATTTGCGATATTCGACCCGAAAGTGAGCCTATAGGGTGTAACATGTGGCTGCGGTCACTTTTTTGTGCATGACCAACTTCGTCAGACGTTCGGTTTTGGCGCTGTGCCAATTTTTAAAATTTAATTTTTAAAGTTGCGGTATTCGCCCCGAAAGTGAGCCTATAGGGTGTAACATGTGGCTGCGGTCACTTTTTTGTGCATGACCAACTTCGTCAGACGTTCGGTTTTGGCGCTGTGCCAATTTTTAAATTCGATTTTTAAATTTGCGATATTCGACCCGAAAGTGAGCCTATAGGGTGTAACATGTGGCTGCGGTCACTTTTTTGTGCATGACCAACTTCGTCAGACGTTCGGTTTTGGCGCTGTGCCAATTTTTAAAATTTAATTTTTAAAGTTGCGGTATTCGCCCCGAAAGTGAGCCTATAGGGTGTAACATGTGGCTGCGGTCACTTTTTTGTGCATGACCAACTTCGTCAAACGTTCGGTTTTTGCGCTGTGCCAATTTTTAAATTCGATTTTTAAATTTGCGATATTCGACCGGAAAGTGAGCCTCTAGGGTGTAACATGTGGCTGCGGTCACCTTTTTGTGCATGACCAACTTCGTCAGACGTTCGGCTTTGGCGCTGTGCCAATTTTTAAAATTCGATTTTTAAAGTTGCGATATTTGCCCCAAAAGTGAGCCTATAGGGTGTAACATGTGGCTGCGGTCACTTTTTTGTGCATGACCAACTTCGTCAGACATTCGGTTTTGGCGCTGTGCCAATTTTTAAATTCGATTTTTAAAGTTGCGATATTCGCCCCGAAAGTGAGCCTATAGGGTGTAATATGTGGCTGCGGTCACTTTTTTGTGCATGACCAACTTCGTCAGACGTTCGGTTTTGGCGCTGTGCCAATTTTTAAATTCGATTTTTAAATTTGCGATATTCGACCCGAAAGTGAGCCTATAGGGTGTAACATGTGGCTGCGGTCACTTTTTTGTGCATGACCAACTTCGTCAGACGTTCGGTTTTGGCGCTGTGCCAATTTTTAAAATTCAATTTTTAAAGTTGCGGTATTCGCCCCGAAAGTGAGCCTATAGGGTGTAACATGTGGCTGCGGTCACTTTTTTGTGCATGACCAACTTCGTCAAACGTTCGGTTTTTGCGCTGTGCCAATTTTTAAATTCGATTTTTAAATTTGCGATATTCGACCGGAAAGTGAGCCTATAGGGTGTAACATGTGGCTGCGGTCACCTTTTTGTGCATGACCAACTTCGTCAGACGTTCGGCTTTGGCGCTGTGCCAATTTTTAAAATTCGATTTTTAAAGTTGCGATATTTGCCCCAAAAGTGAGCCTATAGGGTGTAACATGTGGCTGCGGTCACTTTTTTGTGCATGACCAACTTCGTCAGACATTCGGTTTTGGCGCTGTGCCAATTTTTAAATTCGATTTTTAAAGTTGCGATATTCGCCCCGAAAGTGAGCCTATAGGGTGTAATATGTGGCTGCGGTCACTTTTTTGTGCATGACCAACTTCGTCAGACATTCGGTTTTGGCGCTGTGCCAATTTTTTAATTCGATTTTTAAAGTTGCGATATTCTCCCCGAAAGTGAGCCTATAGGGTGTAATATGTGGCTGCGGTCACTTTTTTGTGCATGACCAACTTCGTCAGACGTTCGGTTTTGGCGCTGTGCCAATTTTTAAAATTCGATTTTTAAAGTTGCGATATTCGACCCAAAAGTGAGCCTACAGGGTGTAACATGTGGCTGCGGTCACTTTTTTGTGCATGATCAACTTCGTCAGACGTTCGGTTTTGGCGCTGTGCCAATTTTTAAATTCGATTTTTAAAGTTGCGATATTCGACCCGAAAGTGAGCCTATAGGGTGTAACATGTGGCTGCGGTCACTTTTTTGTGCATGACCAACTTCGTCAGACGTTCGGCTTTGGCGCTGTGCCAATTTTTAAAATTCGATTTTTAAAGTTGCGATATTTGCCCCAAAAGTGAGCCTATAGGGTGTAACATGTGGCTGCGGTCACTTTTTTGTGCATGACCAACTTCGTCAGACATTCGGTTTTGGCGCTGTGCCAATTTTTAAATTCGATTTTTAAAGTTGCGATATTCGCCCCGAAAGTGAGCCTATAGGGTGTAATATGTGGCTGCGGTCACATTTTTGTGCATGACCAACTTCGTCAGACGTTCGGTTTTGGCGCTGTGCCAATTTTTAAATTCGATTTTTAAAGTTGCGATATTCGCCCCGAAAGTGAGCCTATAGGGTGTAATATGTGGCTGCGGTCACTTTTTTTGTGCATGACCAACTTCGTCAGACGTTCTATTTTGGCGCTGTGCCAATTTTTAAATTCGATTTTTAAATTTGCGATATTCGACCCGAAAGTGAGCCTATAGGGTGTAATATGTGGCTGCGGTCACTTTTTTGTGCATGACCAACTTCGTCAGACGTTCGGTTTTGGCGCTGTGCCAATTTTTAAATTCGATTTTTAAATTTGCGATATTTGACCCGAAAGTGAGCCTATAGGGTGTAACATGTGGCTGCGGTCACTTTTTTGTGCATGACCAACTTCGTCAGACGTTCGGTTTTGGCGCTGTGCCAATTTTTAAAATTCAATTTTTAAAGTTGCGGTATTCGCCCCGAAAGTGAGCCTATAGGGTGTAACATGTGGCTGCGGTCACTTTTTTGTGCATGACCAACTTCGTCAAACGTTCGGTTTTTGCGCTGTG
The DNA here is from genome assembly GCA_037893245.1 of Crossaster papposus. Lineage (NCBI taxonomy): Eukaryota > Metazoa > Echinodermata > Asteroidea > Velatida > Solasteridae > Crossaster > Crossaster papposus. The sequence goes on from JBAIAA010000104.1 coordinate 691,088, forward strand.
CCAATTTTTAAATTCGATTTTTAAATTTGCGATATTCGACCGGAAAGTGAGCCTATAGGGTGTAACATGTGGCTGCGGTCACCTTTTTGTGCATGACCAACTTCGTCAGACGTTCGGCTTTGGCGCTGTGCCAATTTTTAAAATTCGATTTTTAAAGTTGCGGTATTCGCCCCGAAAGTGAGCCTATATGGTGTATTATGTGGCTGCGGTCACTTTTTTGTGCATGACCAACTTCGTCAGACGTTCGGTTTTGGCGCTGTGCCAATTTTTAAATTCGATTTTTAAAGTTGCGATATTCGCCCCGAAAGTGAGCCTATAGGGTGTAATATGTGGCTGCGGTCACTTTTTTTGTGCATGACCAACTTCGTCAGACGTTCTATTTTGGCGCTGTGCCAATTTTTAAATTCGATTTTTAAATTTGCGATATTCGACCCGAAAGTGAGCCTATAGGGTGTAATATGTGGCTGCGGTCACTTTTTTGTGCATGACCAACTTCGTCAGACGTTCGGTTTTGGCGCTGTGCCAATTTTTAAATTCGATTTTTAAATTTGCGATATTTGACCCGAAAGTGAGCCTATAGGGTGTAACATGTGGCTGCAGTCACTTTTTTGTGCATGACCAACTTCGTCAGACGTTCGGTTTTGGCGCTGTGCCAATTTTTAAAATTCAATTTTTAAAGTTGCGGTATTCGCCCCGAAAGTGAGCCTATAGGGTGTAACATGTGGCTGCAGTCACTTTTTTGTGCATGACCAACTTCGTCAAACGTTCGGTTTTTGCGCTGTGCCAATTTTTAAATTCGATTTTTAAATTTGCGATATTCGACCGGAAAGTGAGCCTATAGGGTGTAACATGTGGCTGCGGTCACCTTTTTGTGCATGACCAACTTCGTCAGACGTTCGGCTTTGGCGCTGTGCCAATTTTTAAAATTCGATTTTTAAAGTTGCGATATTCGACCCAAAAGTGAGCCTACAGGGTGTAACATGTGGCTGCGGTCACTTTTTTGTGCATGATCAACTTCGTCAGACGTTCGGTTTTGGCGCTGTGCCAATTTTTAAATTCGATTTTTAAAGTTGCGATATTCGACCCGAAAGTGAGCCTATAGGGTGTAACATGTGGCTGCGGTCACTTTTTTGTGCATGACCAACTTCGTCAGACGTTCGGCTTTGGCGCTGTGCCAATTTTTAAAATTCGATTTTTAAAGTTGCGATATTTGCCCCAAAAGTGAGCCTATAGGGTGTAACATGTGGCTGCGGTCACTTTTTTGTGCATGACCAACTTCGTCAGACATTCGGTTTTGGCGCTGTGCCAATTTTTAAATTCGATTTTTAAATTTGCGATATTCGACCGGAAAGTGAGCCTCTAGGGTGTAACATGTGGCTGCGGTCACTTTTTTGTGCATGACCAACTTCGTCAAACGTTCGGTTTTTGCGCTGTGCCAATTTTTAAATTCGATTTTTAAATTTGCGATATTCGACCGGAAAGTGAGCCTATAGGGTGTAACATGTGGCTGCGGTCACCTTTTTGTGCATGACCAACTTCGTCAGACGTTCGGCTTTGGCGCTGTGCCAATTTTTAAAATTCGATTTTTAAAGTTGCGATATTTGCCCCAAAAGTGAGCCTATAGGGTGTAACATGTGGCTGCGGTCACTTTTTTGTGCATGACCAACTTCGTCAGACATTCGGTTTTGGCGCTGTGCCAATTTTTAAATTCGATTTTTAAAGTTGCGATATTCGCCCCGAAAGTGAGCCTATAGGGTGTAATATGTGGCTGCGGTCACTTTTTTGTGCATGACCAACTTCGTCAGACATTCGGTTTTGGCGCTGTGCCAATTTTTTAATTCGATTTTTAAAGTTGCGATATTCTCCCCGAAAGTGAGCCTATAGGGTGTAATATGTGGCTGCGGTCACTTTTTTGTGCATGACCAACTTCGTCAGACGTTCGGTTTTGGCGCTGTGCCAATTTTTAAAATTCGATTTTTAAAGTTGCGATATTCGACCCAAAAGTGAGCCTACAGGGTGTAACATGTGGCTGCGGTCACTTTTTTGTGCATGATCAACTTCGTCAGACGTTCGGTTTTGGCGCTGTGCCAATTTTTAAATTCGATTTTTAAAGTTGCGATATTCGACCCGAAAGTGAGCCTATAGGGTGTAACATGTGGCTGCGGTCACTTTTTTGTGCATGACCAACTTCGTCAGACGTTCGGCTTTGGCGCTGTGCCAATTTTTAAAATTCGATTTTTAAAGTTGCGATATTTGCCCCAAAAGTGAGCCTATAGGGTGTAACATGTGGCTGCGGTCACTTTTTTGTGCATGACCAACTTCGTCAGACATTCGGTTTTGGCGCTGTGCCAATTTTTAAATTCGATTTTTAAAGTTGCGATATTCGCCCCGAAAGTGAGCCTATAGGGTGTAATATGTGGCTGCGGTCACATTTTTGTGCATGACCAACTTCGTCAGACGTTCGGTTTTGGCGCTGTGCCAATTTTTAAATTCGATTTTTAAAGTTGCGATATTCGCCCCGAAAGTGAGCCTATAGGGTGTAATATGTGGCTGCGGTCACTTTTTTTGTGCATGACCAACTTCGTCAGACGTTCTATTTTGGCGCTGTGCCAATTTTTAAATTCGATTTTTAAATTTGCGATATTCGACCCGAAAGTGAGCCTATAGGGTGTAATATGTGGCTGCGGTCACTTTTTTGTGCATGACCAACTTCGTCAGACGTTCGGTTTTGGCGCTGTGCCAATTTTTAAATTCGATTTTTAAATTTGCGATATTTGACCCGAAAGTGAGCCTATAGGGTGTAACATGTGGCTGCGGTCACTTTTTTGTGCATGACCAACTTCGTCAGACGTTCGGTTTTGGCGCTGTGCCAATTTTTAAAATTCAATTTTTAAAGTTGCGGTATTCGCCCCGAAAGTGAGCCTATAGGGTGTAACATGTGGCTGCGGTCACTTTTTTGTGCATGACCAACTTCGTCAAACGTTCGGTTTTTGCGCTGTGCCAATTTTTAAATTCGATTTTTAAATTTGCGATATTCGACCGGAAAGTGAGCCTATAGGGTGTAACATGTGGCTGCGGTCACCTTTTTGTGCATGACCAACTTCGTCAGACGTTCGGCTTTGGCGCTGTGCCAATTTTTAAAATTCGATTTTTAAAGTTGCGGTATTCGCCCCGAAAGTGAGCCTATATGGTGTATTATGTGGCTGCGGTCACTTTTTTGTGCATGACCAACTTCGTCAGACGTTCGGTTTTGGCGCTGTGCCAATTTTTAAATTCGATTTTTAAAGTTGCGATATTCGCCCCGAAAGTGAGCCTATAGGGTGTAATATGTGGCTGCGGTCACTTTTTTTGTGCATGACCAACTTCGTCAGACGTTCTATTTTGGCGCTGTGCCAATTTTTAAATTCGATTTTTAAATTTGCGATATTCGACCCGAAAGTGAGCCTATAGGGTGTAATATGTGGCTGCGGTCACTTTTTTGTGCATGACCAACTTCGTCAGACGTTCGGTTTTGGCGCTGTGCCAATTTTTAAATTCGATTTTTAAATTTGCGATATTTGACCCGAAAGTGAGCCTATAGGGTGTAACATGTGGCTGCAGTCACTTTTTTGTGCATGACCAACTTCGTCAGACGTTCGGTTTTGGCGCTGTGCCAATTTTTAAAATTCAATTTTTAAAGTTGCGGTATTCGCCCCGAAAGTGAGCCTATAGGGTGTAACATGTGGCTGCAGTCACTTTTTTGTGCATGACCAACTTCGTCAAACGTTCGGTTTTTGCGCTGTGCCAATTTTTAAATTCGATTTTTAAATTTGCGATATTCGACCGGAAAGTGAGCCTATAGGGTGTAACATGTGGCTGCGGTCACCTTTTTGTGCATGACCAACTTCGTCAGACGTTCGGCTTTGGCGCTGTGCCAATTTTTAAAATTCGATTTTTAAAGTTGCGATATTCGACCCAAAAGTGAGCCTACAGGGTGTAACATGTGGCTGCGGTCACTTTTTTGTGCATGATCAACTTCGTCAGACGTTCGGTTTTGGCGCTGTGCCAATTTTTAAATTCGATTTTTAAAGTTGCGATATTCGACCCGAAAGTGAGCCTATAGGGTGTAACATGTGGCTGCGGTCACTTTTTTGTGCATGACCAACTTCGTCAGACGTTCGGCTTTGGCGCTGTGCCAATTTTTAAAATTCGATTTTTAAAGTTGCGATATTTGCCCCAAAAGTGAGCCTATAGGGTGTAACATGTGGCTGCGGTCACTTTTTTGTGCATGACCAACTTCGTCAGACATTCGGTTTTGGCGCTGTGCCAATTTTTAAATTCGATTTTTAAAGTTGCGATATTCGCCCCGAAAGTGAGCCTATAGGGTGTAATATGTGGCTGCGGTCACTTTTTTGTGCATGACCAACTTCGTCAGACGTTCGGTTTTGGCGCTGTGCCAATTTTTAAATTCGATTTTTAAAGTTGCGATATTCGCCCCGAAAGTGAGCCTATAGGGTGTAATATGTGGCTGCGGTCACTTTTTTTGTGCATGACCAACTTCGTCAGACGTTCTATTTTGGCGCTGTGCCAATTTTTAAATTCGATTTTTAAATTTGCGATATTCGACCCGAAAGTGAGCCTATAGGGTGTAATATGTGGCTGCGGTCACTTTTTTGTGCATGACCAACTTCGTCAGACGTTCGGTTTTGGCGCTGTGCCAATTTTTAAATTCGATTTTTAAATTTGCGATATTTGACCCGAAAGTGAGCCTATAGGGTGTAACATGTGGCTGCGGTCACTTTTTTGTGCATGACCAACTTCGTCAGACGTTCGGTTTTGGCGCTGTGCCAATTTTTAAAATTCAATTTTTAAAGTTGCGGTATTCGCCCCGAAAGTGAGCCTATAGGGTGTAACATGTGGCTGCGGTCACTTTTTTGTGCATGACCAACTTCGTCAAACGTTCGGTTTTTGCGCTGTGCCAATTTTTAAATTCGATTTTTAAATTTGCGATATTCGACCGGAAAGTGAGCCTATAGGGTGTAACATGTGGCTGCGGTCACCTTTTTGTGCATGACCAACTTCGTCAGACGTTCGGCTTTGGCGCTGTGCCAACTTTTAAAATTCGATTTTTAAAGTTGCGGTATTCGCCCCGAAAGTGAGCCTATATGGTGTATTATGTGGCTGCGGTCACTTTTTTGTGCATGACCAACTTCGTCAGACGTTCGGTTTTGGCGCTGTGCCAATTTTTAAATTCGATTTTTAAAGTTGCGATATTCGCCCCGAAAGTGAGCCTATAGGGTGTAATATGTGGCTGCGGTCACTTTTTTTGTGCATGACCAACTTCGTCAGACGTTCTATTTTGGCGCTGTGCCAATTTTTAAATTCGATTTTTAAATTTGCGATATTCGACCCGAAAGTGAGCCTATAGGGTGTAATATGTGGCTGCGGTCACTTTTTTGTGCATGACCAACTTCGTCAGACGTTCGGTTTTGGCGCTGTGCCAATTTTTAAATTCGATTTTTAAATTTGCGATATTTGACCCGAAAGTGAGCCTATAGGGTGTAACATGTGGCTGCAGTCACTTTTTTGTGCATGACCAACTTCGTCAGACGTTCGGTTTTGGCGCTGTGCCAATTTTTAAAATTCAATTTTTAAAGTTGCGGTATTCGCCCCGAAAGTGAGCCTATAGGGTGTAACATGTGGCTGCAGTCACTTTTTTGTGCATGACCAACTTCGTCAAACGTTCGGTTTTTGCGCTGTGCCAATTTTTAAATTCGATTTTTAAATTTGCGATATTCGACCGGAAAGTGAGCCTATAGGGTGTAACATGTGGCTGCGGTCACCTTTTTGTGCATGACCAACTTCGTCAGACGTTCGGCTTTGGCGCTGTGCCAATTTTTAAAATTCGATTTTTAAAGTTGCGATATTCGACCCAAAAGTGAGCCTACAGGGTGTAACATGTGGCTGCGGTCACTTTTTTGTGCATGATCAACTTCGTCAGACGTTCGGTTTTGGCGCTGTGCCAATTTTTAAATTCGATTTTTAAAGTTGCGATATTCGACCCGAAAGTGAGCCTATAGGGTGTAACATGTGGCTGCGGTCACTTTTTTGTGCATGACCAACTTCGTCAGACGTTCGGCTTTGGCGCTGTGCCAATTTTTAAAATTCGATTTTTAAAGTTGCGATATTTGCCCCAAAAGTGAGCCTATAGGGTGTAACATGTGGCTGCGGTCACTTTTTTGTGCATGACCAACTTCGTCAGACATTCGGTTTTGGCGCTGTGCCAATTTTTAAATTCGATTTTTAAAGTTGCGATATTCGCCCCGAAAGTGAGCCTATAGGGTGTAATATGTGGCTGCGGTCACTTTTTTGTGCATGACCAACTTCGTCAGACGTTCGGTTTTGGCGCTGTGCCAATTTTTAAATTCGATTTTTAAAGTTGCGATATTCGCCCCGAAAGTGAGCCTATAGGGTGTAATATGTGGCTGCGGTCACTTTTTTTGTGCATGACCAACTTCGTCAGACGTTCTATTTTGGCGCTGTGCCAATTTTTAAATTCGATTTTTAAATTTGCGATATTCGACCCGAAAGTGAGCCTATAGGGTGTAATATGTGGCTGCGGTCACTTTTTTGTGCATGACCAACTTCGTCAGACGTTCGGTTTTGGCGCTGTGCCAATTTTTAAATTCGATTTTTAAATTTGCGATATTTGACCCGAAAGTGAGCCTATAGGGTGTAACATGTGGCTGCGGTCACTTTTTTGTGCATGACCAACTTCGTCAGACGTTCGGTTTTGGCGCTGTGCCAATTTTTAAAATTCAATTTTTAAAGTTGCGGTATTCGCCCCGAAAGTGAGCCTATAGGGTGTAACATGTGGCTGCGGTCACTTTTTTGTGCATGACCAACTTCGTCAAACGTTCGGTTTTTGCGCTGTGCCAATTTTTAAATTCGATTTTTAAATTTGCGATATTCGACCGGAAAGTGAGCCTATAGGGTGTAACATGTGGCTGCGGTCACCTTTTTGTGCATGACCAACTTCGTCAGACGTTCGGCTTTGGCGCTGTGCCAATTTTTAAAATTCGATTTTTAAAGTTGCGGTATTCGCCCCGAAAGTGAGCCTATATGGTGTATTATGTGGCTGCGGTCACTTTTTTGTGCATGACCAACTTCGTCAGACGTTCGGTTTTGGCGCTGTGCCAATTTTTAAATTCGATTTTTAAAGTTGCGATATTCGCCCCGAAAGTGAGCCTATAGGGTGTAATATGTGGCTGCGGTCACTTTTTTTGTGCATGACCAACTTCGTCAGACGTTCTATTTTGGCGCTGTGCCAATTTTTAAATTCGATTTTTAAATTTGCGATATTCGACCCGAAAGTGAGCCTATAGGGTGTAATATGTGGCTGCGGTCATTTTTTTGTGCATGACCAACTTCGTCAGACGTTCGGTTTTGGCGCTGTGCCAATTTTTAAATTCGATTTTTAAATTTGCGATATTTGACCCGAAAGTGAGCCTATAGGGTGTAACATGTGGCTGCAGTCACTTTTTTGTGCATGACCAACTTCGTCAGACGTTCGGTTTTGGCGCTGTGCCAATTTTTAAAATTCAATTTTTAAAGTTGCGGTATTCGCCCCGAAAGTGAGCCTATAGGGTGTAACATGTGGCTGCAGTCACTTTTTTGTGCATGACCAACTTCGTCAAACGTTCGGTTTTTGCGCTGTGCCAATTTTTAAATTCGATTTTTAAATTTGCGATATTCGACCGGAAAGTGAGCCTATAGGGTGTAACATGTGGCTGCGGTCACCTTTTTGTGCATGACCAACTTCGTCAGACGTTCGGCTTTGGCGCTGTGCCAATTTTTAAAATTCGATTTTTAAATTTGCGATATTTGCCCCAAAAGTGAGCCTATAGGGTGTAACATGTGGCTGCGGTCACTTTTTTGTGCATGACCAACTTCGTCAGACATTCGGTTTTGGCGCTGTGCCAATTTTTAAATTCGATTTTTAAAGTTGCGATATTCGCCCCGAAAGTGAGCCTATAGGGTGTAATATGTGGCTGCGGTCACTTTTTTGTGCATGACCAACTTCGTCAGACGTTCGGTTTTGGCGCTGTGCCAATTTTTAAATTCGATTTTTAAATTTGCGATATTCGACCCGAAAGTGAACCTATAGGGTGTAACATGTGGCTGCGGTCACTTTTTTGTGCATGACCAACTTCGTCAGACGTTCGGTTTTGGCGCTGTGCCAATTTTTAAAATTTAATTTTTAAAGTTGCGGTATTCGCCCCGAAAGTGAGCCTATAGGGTGTAACATGTGGCTGCGGTCACTTTTTTGTGCATGACCAACTTCGTCAAACGTTCGGTTTTTGCGCTGTGCCAATTTTTAAATTCGATTTTTAAATTTGCGATATTCGACCGGAAAGTGAGCCTCTAGGGTGTAACATGTGGCTGCGGTCACCTTTTTGTGCATGACCAACTTCGTCAGACGTTCGGCTTTGGCGCTGTGCCAATTTTTAAAATTCGATTTTTAAAGTTGCGATATTTGCCCCAAAAGTGAGCCTATAGGGTGTAACATGTGGCTGCGGTCACTTTTTTGTGCATGACCAACTTCGTCAGACATTCGGTTTTGGCGCTGTGCCAATTTTTAAATTCGATTTTTAAAGTTGCGATATTCGCCCCGAAAGTGAGCCTATAGGGTGTAATATGTGGCTGCGGTCACTTTTTTGTGCATGACCAACTTCGTCAGACGTTCGGTTTTGGCGCTGTGCCAATTTTTAAATTCGATTTTTAAATTTGCGATATTCGACCCGAAAGTGAGCCTATAGGGTGTAACATGTGGCTGCGGTCACTTTTTTGTGCATGACCAACTTCGTCAGACGTTCGGTTTTGGCGCTGTGCCAATTTTTAAAATTCAATTTTTAAAGTTGCGGTATTCGCCCCGAAAGTGAGCCTATAGGGTGTAACATGTGGCTGCGGTCACTTTTTTGTGCATGACCAACTTCGTCAAACGTTCGGTTTTTGCGCTGTGCCAATTTTTAAATTCGATTTTTAAATTTGCGATATTCGACCGGAAAGTGAGCCTATAGGGTGTAACATGTGGCTGCGGTCACCTTTTTGTGCATGACCAACTTCGTCAGACGTTCGGCTTTGGCGCTGTGCCAATTTTTAAAATTCGATTTTTAAAGTTGCGATATTTGCCCCAAAAGTGAGCCTATAGGGTGTAACATGTGGCTGCGGTCACTTTTTTGTGCATGACCAACTTCGTCAGACATTCGGTTTTGGCGCTGTGCCAATTTTTAAATTCGATTTTTAAAGTTGCGATATTCGCCCCGAAAGTGAGCCTATAGGGTGTAATATGTGGCTGCGGTCACTTTTTTGTGCATGACCAACTTCGTCAGACGTTCGGTTTTGGCGCTGTGCCAATTTTTAAATTCGATTTTTAAATTTGCGATATTCGACCCGAAAGTGAGCCTATAGGGTGTAACATGTGGCTGCGGTCACTTTTTTGTGCATGACCAACTTCGTCAGACATTCGGTTTTGGCGCTGTGCCAATTTTTTAATTCGATTTTTAAAGTTGCGATATTCTCCCCGAAAGTGAGCCTATAGGGTGTAATATGTGGCTGCGGTCACTTTTTTGTGCATGACCAACTTCGTCAGACGTTCGGTTTTGGCGCTGTGCCAATTTTTAAAATTCGATTTTTAAAGTTGCGATATTCGACCCAAAAGTGAGCCTACAGGGTGTAACATGTGGCTGCGGTCACTTTTTTGTGCATGATCAACTTCGTCAGACGTTCGGTTTTGGCGCTGTGCCAATTTTTAAATTCGATTTTTAAAGTTGCGATATTCGACCCGAAAGTGAGCCTATAGGGTGTAACATGTGGCTGCGGTCACTTTTTTGTGCATGACCAACTTCGTCAGACGTTCGGCTTTGGCGCTGTGCCAATTTTTAAAATTCGATTTTTAAAGTTGCGATATTTGCCCCAAAAGTGAGCCTATAGGGTGTAACATGTGGCTGCGGTCACTTTTTTGTGCATGACCAACTTCGTCAGACATTCGGTTTTGGCGCTGTGCCAATTTTTAAATTCGATTTTTAAAGTTGCGATATTCGCCCCGAAAGTGAGCCTATAGGGTGTAATATGTGGCTGCGGTCACTTTTTTGTGCATGACCAACTTCGTCAGACGTTCGGTTTTGGCGCTGTGCCAATTTTTAAATTCGATTTTTAAATTTGCGATATTCGACCCGAAAGTGAGCCTATAGGGTGTAACATGTGGCTGCGGTCACTTTTTTGTGCATGACCAACTTCGTCAGACATTCGGTTTTGGCGCTGTGCCAATTTTTTAATTCGATTTTTAAAGTTGCGATATTCTCCCCGAAAGTGAGCCTATAGGGTGTAATATGTGGCTGCGGTCACTTTTTTGTGCATGACCAACTTCGTCAGACGTTCGGTTTTGGCGCTGTGCCAATTTTTAAAATTCGATTTTTAAAGTTGCGATATTCGACCCAAAAGTGAGCCTACAGGGTGTAACATGTGGCTGCGGTCACTTTTTTGTGCATGATCAACTTCGTCAGACGTTCGGTTTTGGCGCTGTGCCAATTTTTAAATTCGATTTTTAAAGTTGCGATATTCGACCCGAAAGTGAGCCTATAGGGTGTAACATGTGGCTGCGGTCACTTTTTTGTGCATGACCAACTTCGTCAGACATTCGGTTTTGGCGCTGTGCCAATTTTTTAATTCGATTTTTAAAGTTGCGATATTCTCCCCGAAAGTGAGCCTATAGGGTGTAATATGTGGCTGCGGTCACTTTTTTGTGCATGACCAACTTCGTCAGACGTTCGGTTTTGGCGCTGTGCCAATTTTTAAAATTCGATTTTTAAAGTTGCGATATTCGACCCAAAAGTGAGCCTACAGGGTGTAACATGTGGCTGCGGTCACTTTTTTATGCATGCCCAACTTCGTCAAACGTTTGGTTTTGGCGCTGTGCCAATTTTTAAATTCCATTTTTTTAATTTGCAATATTCGCCCTGCAAGTTGGTCTATAGGTTGTAACATGTGGCTGCGGTCACTTTGTTGTGCATGCCCAACGTTGTCAGACGTTTGGTTTTGGCGCTGTGTCAATTTTTAAATTCCATTTTTAAATTTGCACATCGAGCTAGTCAGGGTCAGCTGGTTGATTCAAATCTTATTAGCAGCGGGTACCGCAACCAGATGTTTCATAAGATTATTATGTTTTTCTTGTCCTATGATGTAAATTCAGTATTGATATATTCCATGTTTTGATATACAGTGTATCAATGTTCGATACTAACCCATGCTTTGTAGCAATTACCTTGTTAAAAGTTTGGAAAGAATGTAGTATCCTGACGCTACTCCACCAGTTGTGTACAAAGTCAAGAACATTTTCCTAACAAAATTTGAAATGTTTCTCAGCCCCAAATTCATGACTTCTCAACATTTTTGCACTGATTGACCTTCATTGAGGTGATGTATTTAGAATTAGATAAGTAGTTTGCGTTAACACCAAGTGGTAATTCTCTTTAGTGAGTTGTGTGGTTCTGTAAATAACTGGAACTCAACGTTTCAGACAGTATGCTCTGCCCGTCGTCAGGAGACGGGCAGTCAACATTATTTCTAGAAGTTTCAATCTGATATAGGCCAGCTTGATGATTTTGGTAATTTCTTGGTAATCAGGTCTGAGACCTTAGGAAGAACGGCTTGCTCTACAAGATGCCAGGCCACACGGACTCAGTAACTGGTCTATCACTAAGCGGAGATGGCTCTCAAACTCAATGGATAACACGTGTAAGTAGGACAAAAATCTTGACGATAGCCTAAGCAATTTTGTTTCTGGTAGAGTCAACTGATGAAAAGTTCCTAGATAACCCTTGGTGTATGAATGAGGCTGATTTTACACAAAAAAAGATCCGTCTTAGGAAGACTAACTCATCCTAACTTTTGCAAATTAGGATGAGTTTATTCTTTTTGTACGATTGATCTTGGCATTATTGAAATCGGTCCCTGGAATCAGAAGTATGGTGTCATCGGGCTGTAGATTTCAGCCTATTTTTTTTTTAAGTTGACGGTCTGTCTGCAATTCTTGTTTTGACAGTACGAATCTGGGATATCAGACCATTTGCACCTCAAGATGTGTCAAGCTGTTTCAAGAATCACAACACAACTTTGAGTTTGAGCAGGTAGGTGTGACACCAATCAGAAGAAAAATGTCCCTCTTCATTGTCTGTCAATCATATATCCTCAACGTACGGGTTTTCGAGGGTTTATGTCAAGGATTTATGTCAAGCAAGAGACCAACTCACAAAAGCAAACTTTTAATGTTGCAGTTTCTTTTATTTAAGTATTCTCCCGACTAGGTCAATCAAATCCGCCCATACGTCTTCTACCTATGACGTAGAAGGTCAATCCTTGAAAACTAGATGCCTCGAAAAACAGATACACAGACGATTCAAATTGCCAAAAAAAAGCACCCAATTGTTCACCAATCTGCCTGACTAAAAATTGAGTCAAGCAGTGCCCTCTCTTGTAACCGCACAAGACCAATATAATCTGATATCATTGTCGTTTTCCTTCCATGCAGGTTGGAGTCCCGCAGGTTGGAGTCCCGCAGGTTGGAGTCCCGCAGGTGGAGTCCCGCAGGTTCGAGTCCTGCAGGTTCGAGTCCCCGCAGGTTCGAGTCCCGCAGGTTGGAGTCCCACAGGTTGGAGTCCCGCAGGTTGGAGTCCCGCAGGTTGGAGTCCCGCAGGTTGGAGTCCCGCAGGTTGGAGTCCCGCAGGTTGGAGTCCCGCAGGTTCGAGTCCCGCAGGTTCGAGTCCCGTAGGTTGGAGTCCCGCAGGTGGAGTCCCGCAGGTTCGAGTCCCGCAGGTTCGAGTCCGGCCTCAATTGAGAAGACGAAAAAAGTCACAAAATTCCGAATTTTATTTACAAGACCTGGGGTGCGTTTCACTCACGCGAACGTTATACCAACGTTTGCCAACGTTATGCGTTGTTCGCTTGAGTGGAACGCAATCATGTGCACCAATTATGTTGGCCAACGTTAGCGAAAACGGCGAACGACATTCCGAGCTGTTCGCTGTTGGCCAGTGACGTGGTTAAAGATGGCGAAGAGAATTAGCAGACACCAGTGTTCTTTTAACGGTTTTAATTTACGTTTCATCCTTTTCGTTATAAATGGTGGATTGTTTTGAGCAGTTACAGGGATCTTTTAAAGAAAAATAATGAGTTGAACAAAAAGCAGCCAACCAAACGATGTCACTGTCACTGGGCGCCGCCATTTTAAAAACGTAGTTTAAAAAAAAATATCGTTCCACTTCAATTAACTAACGCAAACTCAAAACGTAGGGCGAACGTTCGCGCAAACAGTTCGCGTAAGTGGAACGCAGTGGAGGTTTTGCCGATATAGCGCCCTCTGTCGTTGATATGGTTGGCAAGCGAACGCTAGAGGGCGCAATAATGCACCACTCGCATTTTGCGTTTACGTTCAGAAGCCGGCCCTTCGCACGTGCATTTTATATGGATGGCGGTCTAAAAAAAACACAACAACATAAATTAAAGAACAACTGCCCGACTCCGATTGAAATCGAACGCCGTTTTTCTTGCTTTCATCGGCATCCATGATTGTAAAACTTCGAACTGGTCAGTTTAATTCAAGCAATTTAATTGCCAATATGAGAACCCCTCATCTGTTTACCTTTTTAAAATTAAAAAATCACTTAGTAAAGTAGGCCGGGTTAGGCTAGCTAGTAGTAGTCCGAGTAACTTGGACCTAAAAATCACCTTTTCAACATTTGGACATGGTCTGGTGATATTTTATTATTAGGGTCCGAGCAAACCACCCATCCACTACAGCACAGTGCACGAAACAGGTAACACTATACAGCCGCTGACTATGCGAGCGCGCTCTGCGCGCGATAGTGTTGTCAACAAGAATTGTAGGGATAGGTTTTCTAAAGGGAGAACCGATTCAAAATAGGATGCCTCCAAAATGGGGAAAATGAAAAGGAATCGATCAAACAAAATTATAAGAAGGAACCCTACGCTTTACTGTGCGATCCCACGTGCAAGAAATTAAATGATCAGTCGTTCAAAATCAACCACTGTGTCAGTGTAGAGAGCGTCAACCTCAGGACGAGATAATGTGTCAGCAACGACGTTGTCCTTGCCTTTAACATGCCTTAGATCCGTGGTATACTGCGAGATCAGGTCCAAGTGTCTGATTTCACGTGGATTGTGTCGGTCTGGCTTGGCGTGGAAGGCGTGTATCAAAGGCTTGTGATCCGTGAACACGCAGAACTGTCGCCCTTCCAACATGTGTCGAAAATGCTTAATAGTCAAGTAGACGGCGAGGAGTTCACGACCGAAAGCACTGTACTTCGTCTCGGCAGAGAGGAGCTTGTGAGAGTAAAATGCTATGGGTTGCCAGTAGTTGTCAGTGAGTTGCTGGAGTACTCCACCCACAGCTACGTCAGAAGCATCAGTCATAAGGCTAATGGGAGCGTCAATACTGGGATGAGCAAGCATGGTTGCGTGAGACAAAGCATCCTTGACGTCAGTGAAGGCTGTGTTGCTTTCTGTTGTCCAGACCAGTGGTTTGCGGGATCCTTTTTGCTGTTTGCCAAGTAGGTTGGTCAGAGGAGCAAGGATATCAGCACAGTTGGGGACAAATCGACGGTAAAAGTTGACCAAACCAAGGAAACTCCGAAGTCGCTTGTATGAAGTCGGCTGAGGGAAGTTGCGAACGGCTTCAACTGTTGCTGGTAGTGGCCGAATTCCCTGGGCATCGACGTGATGGCCAAGGAAACTGAGCTCGGACACTCCGAACATGCATTTGCTCGGATTGATGACGACGCCGTATTGATGGAGTCTGGTGAACAGCAAACGGAGATGCTCTTCGGGTTGTGCAGGGGTCTCACTGGCAACCAAGATGTCGTCTATATATGTGTAGACGAACGGAAGGCCGCGGACCACTTGGTCAATAAACCGTTGGAAAGTCTGTGCTGCATTTCGCAACCCAAATGGCATCTTTACAAATTCGAAAAGTCCAAAAGGAGTGATGATGGCTGTCTTGCACACGTCCTCTGGTTCTACTGGGATCTGGTGATATGCCCGTATCAAGTCAACCTTGCTGAAAATGGTCTTGCCTTTAAGATTTGCCGCAAAGTCCTGAAGGTGAGCGATTGGGTAACGATCGGGCAGGGTCACTCGATTGAGAGACCTGTAATCGCCACAAGGACGCCAGTCTCCAGGTGACTTCTTCGGTACAAGATGCAAGGGAGAGGACCAAGTGCTGTCTGATGCACGTACTATGCCCAACTCAAGCATATGATCAAACTCTTGCTTGGCAATCTTTAAGCGGTCGGGTGCCAGACGGCGAGGACGAGCCCTGGCTGGTGGTCCTTTGGTCAAGATGTGGTGAGTGACATCATGCTTCAATGGCGTTTCCTTACACAATGGCTGTGTAATCTCTGGGAAATCCTGGAGGACGATATCATATGTACTTGGGAATGGTGTAGAGAAGACTGGGCTGACAGGCATTTCCAAGGAGTTGACTCCTTTTACGACCAGGTGAGTAGTAGTGTCAATGAGTTGCTGCTTTGCCACGTCGACTAGCAGAGCAAAATGCCTCAGAAAGTCGGCCCCCAAAATTGGAGTAGGAGTATCGGCAAGTATGAATACCCATCTGCAAGTCCGACGGAGTCCGAAGTCTAGCGCTAAGGAACGCTGTCCGTAGGTGGGAATAGGGGTACCATTGGCATCCTGCAGGGCAAGGGACGAGCTGTTACGCCGCTCCGTTGAATTGGGGGGAAACACACTCACCGCTGTACCGGTGTCTACTAAGAACCTGTGGTTGGAGAACTTGTCCATGACATAAAACAGGCGGCTGCTGTCTCGCCCAGTGGGAAGTGCCGCACCTACCCCCTGGGAGGTGCATTTCCCTGATGGTCGTCACCATAGCTGCAGGGTGGTACACATTTGTGAGCTTTGTCTGGGAATCGTGCATGATACCAACAATGTGTGCTGGACGAAGTGGTAGAGCCATTTTGTCCTCCAACTGCGTTGGGAGTAGCTGCACGACCACGATTTCTGGGTGGGCCACGAAAGCGGGAACGAGAGCTCGAGTGAGAACGTTGGCGCTCCAATTGAACTTGAAGGGAACTAACTTGCTGTGTTAGTTGCGCCAGTTGCTCTTTGATGTCGTGTGTTTCGGATCGAGACAAGAGTTGCGATATAGCTGGTACATGCGTCTCAACCAGTCGGTCGGCTAGAATGGCGAGATCATCGACTGTGGTAGAGTCGCTAGCTGATGTTAGGATCAGACGAATATTGGGTGGCAGACGTTGTAGGAACAGCTGACGTAGGATGCCGGCTTCTATCTGGCATCCACCCAAAAGCTGTTGCATCCGGCGTAAGAGTTGAGATGGCTTGCAATGGCCAAGAACCTCTTCGTTGAGAAGAAGTTGGACGCGCCTCTGTTCTGAAGCAGATGTTCGCTTAATCAAAGTTTCTTTGAGAGTGGTGTACGGTTTGTCCTTCGGCGGGGATATGAGCAGGTCTCGCACTTCTTGCGCCACCTCGGGCTGCAGAGAGGAGATGACGTGTGCATATTTCGTCGACTCCAGTACAATTCCACGGGTCAAGAACTGGGCTTCCACCTGAGCAAACCATATTTGGGGGTCACTCGCCCAGAAAGGTGGGATCTTGAGACTTACAACATGCAGGGGTGGAGGTGGTTCAGGCGGTGCGGGTACATCGGGATTGCTCTCATAGTCCGAAGCAGACATGACTAGTATGAGTGCCAAGTACACGCACAAGGTAATGCTGGTATGAATAAGAGTATGGATATGATTATCAGTAACGTACCATAGATTTCTAGACAATTATCAGTGAGTGTATGATCATGTTATTTCTGCACATGGAAAGATCACGTCTGGGTCACCAAATTGTAGGGATAGGTTTTCTAAAGGGAGAACAGATTCAAAATAGGATGCCTCCAAAATGGGGAAAATGGAAAGGAATCGATCAAACAAAATTATAAGAAGGAACCCTACGCTTTACTGTGCGATCCCACGTGCAAGAAATTAAATGATCAGGCACACATGAACAATTCAAAGTAATTTAATCTAGTAAATTTAAATCTCTTCTACAGTGTTGATTATACAAAAACAACACCCCCTTTGCCACACAAAACAATGACAAAGGGTAAATCACACTATAGTATTAGCATAGCAACTAGCAAGTAAATACTCCTCAAAGGAAGTACCAAAATTGGTCTGGCTTCTGTTGACCAATTCAATGCATTATGCGCACAGATTAAGTGATTATCAATTCAAAATGATTTACGAATCAGTATACAAAAGATCTAAAATACAATTGAAAACGTTATACACATTTGAGATAAACAACTAACTAATCGGTGCTCTCGAGTGGGACGTAGAGTGTAAGTGTTCTGCGACGAAACTTTGCTGAACGAAAAGTCCACAGTGGAACTGGAAGTAGCGGTCTCTCAATTTCGAAAAGGTCAGGAACTCCGCGGTGTGAAGTCGGCGTAAAAACTGCTCTCTCACGCGTCGCGACTGTTCGTGACCGCTGCAAAACAGGACGAGGCTGCTGACGGAAAACTGGACAGGCGAAACAGTAAGCGTCCGCTGATGATTCAGTAGTAGGCTAGCTGGGCCAGAATCCGGAATGGAGCTGAGCGAGAAATACTGTCTGTACTGTATTCTAGACGTTGAAGTCGTCCTGGTATGTTGTCCAATTCCCAACAGTCGTCCCCAGTACAGTCGGCGCGTGGCGAACTCAAACTGTACTGCACGACGATACGCTAATACTGTTGCCACGCACGCATGTGGTGAACACAAAAGATGGCGTCGCAGGTCAAATGCTCAAGAAAACACGGTGTTCCAAAACAGTTATAATGTCACTTTCTTGAGGCGACTTAGCTGTCGTAATATACACAAACTGATTACGGGTTCACTACACGAAGCTTAGTAGCAACATTTAGTGTGAACAAGGTATGATAAACTCATATAATTCGTTAAATCGGCAGAGGAAAACAACATTGAAGTTAACTCTGATACATAGGTCAGGCGAGAGAGTGAGCGCGAAAAACGCACACTTTTACACGAGAAAAAGACCCCAGACAGGAATATTAATTCGAACTCTGATTGGTTAAGCCATTGGACGTGAATACATATTCATGAAACAGTGTACAAAACTGATTTCACAGGGCAACATTTCTGGGGTGATTTAGAATAAACATTTTGCTAAGATTACATATTGTATGATTAAATATCGGATTTAGTTTAAGAAAAAGGCTAATAATTGTGCCTGGTTGCTACAGAATGACGTCATGAGTTTGCCCAACAATGGTTACGTGCATTTGAATCGGCGAACATCGCTCCACATTTTGAGGCCCGATTTTCTCACTTTGTTGAAAGGTAAGATAAGAACACACCGATAGTGTTAGTGTCTTTATTGATCCTTAGTGCCTACTGCCTGGGGACAAGCAGCATTTTTGTAAGTGGCCGTTTTCTGTGACATTTTTGGGGAAAAGTGTGGGAGGTCATGGGAAATTGAGAAATTGAGAAATTGCAGACATTTCGTACAACGATGCCAACGGGGCGCGTATATTTTTTTTACACCGCAGCGAAGGGTTTCTTGCCGTAACACTAGCAATTCTATTCTTAAAAAGAGACTAACGAATACAATGTACATGTACACAGCGCGCGCGATACGATCGTGTACGTCCACGTCCACTTGCACATCGTACATTGTGCAATTCACGTAAAACTAGCTGAATTAGCTCCATGTTCTGTGAATTCGTTGTCCTTGCTCCATGACTAAACTACGCCAAATCCGCACCCCCAGCCCCACCAACCCCTTCCTTGCCATTGATGATTTTTTATTTATTTTTTTAATAATCATTACACTTACAGTATCCTTCGAAACTTGTTCCTTTTTCACTCAACTTGTTTCAAATGTTTATATTGCCCAAGTGTAATTACTTTCTTTTAATTAATTACGTTTTTTGTTTTTTTCATTTGTTTTTTTGTACACTGTCTTTTATTTTGTTGTGGTGTCATGACCGAATAAAATAATAAATACACAAAAATGTACGTGTACGTGTCATATGATAATATCGCGCGTCTTGCGCCCTCAGCGCTGCAACTAGTGCCAGTCTCCTGAACGTATTCGTAGTCTTTGTACAAGGCCGTAAAATACAGTAAACCCTTCGCTGCGGAGTAAAAAAAATATACGCCAACGGGGCTTGCTCGGACCCTAATATCACCAGACCATGTTCAAATGTTGAAAAAGGTGATTTTTGGGTCCAAGTTTACTCGGACTAGCTAGCTAGGTAGGTAGATTCATCAAATTTTAAATAAAGAGTTGATTTGATAATGAAAAATGCAATTAAATAAAAGGTCCCCTAGCTTTATAGGGAACTCGCTTCTTAACTTAAGTTATCACAATTTTGAAGTCGTTTGTTTTTCTTTAAAATGATGCTCCTCTTGGCTGCAAAATGTGACCACATCATCATCATGACAAACAGGGAAATTTACACACACAAAGTACAGTGGCATCATCATTGCTGTTTTGAGGAATCCATAACTGTTATTGGCAACGTGATTTTTTTAGAAATCAAAATTTCTGAGGTCAACTACACCCTTCAATTCTTCTTTTTCGACGTTTGGAGCTTTTACAAAAGTACCTTGTAATTGTATATGTTAAAATTTATGTCATGAACTTGAAGCGGTCACTCAAACGGAGGTAATTTCGGGCATGAAAATGGCGCCACCAACGTCCATGGTGGTGATTCAGCCTACTTGGGCTATTAATTATTACTATTATTAGTAAGGAGCCTATTTGTATTGACAATATTTTCATAAAAAGTACAACTTAAATGTACATTACTTTTTAAAAACCTTGACAGGATGTACTGTGGCTAGTATCAACATTTAGAGGCATTGAATTGGATTGGATTACAAGAAACTGCAGAGGCCATGGATAAGTGTGTCCATATCAAGAAACTGCAAGTAACGCACAATCACTTCGTGTTCAACCCACAAAAATGGCTGTACAAGGTGTGTGGTACAACCGAGAGTGTTTGGGTAAGTGACTATATGTGATGCGATCAAGTCAAATCAGTCTGAAGGGGAGTTTTACATATTCTTTTGTAGCGTAATTTAGGCTCCATTTCAGTGAAAACCCCATGTGAATACGACCTTTGGTTAAAAAATTACAACCATTTGAACACCCGCACGTTAAAAATAAAGAAACTGAGAAAATCATGTTTTTGTATCACTTTCCCTCTGAATTTGGTTAAACCTTTGGTGCACAGATAAATTTTATTGTTTTTAATGTAAAATAAAAGAAGTAATTAATTCATTTAAAAATAGTGCTCGGTGCTTTACCTGATTGAGATACAGATATGAACCTGTGGAATTATTTGTAGCCAAGGGGATAATCTTTCAGAATATGAAAAAGAACAATGAAAAAAAACTATATTTTTATCAACATAGTAACCATGGCAACGGATTATAAAACAAAACAACCCTGATTATTAGCACGAAGATCGATCATCTTGCATTTGGCAGCAGAGTGTTCTAGTTCACCTTTAACAGTCCGCTTCAAACGCTCTTTTCGCGGCATTGTTACTCTATTAAATTCTTGTAGTTTAATCCGAAAAGTTTTGGACGGTGACGAGATTCATTCACTAAAAACGTTTTTCTAGTCATGCGGTGCAACAATTCCACCAGAAGAGGGCGTTCAAACAACAGAGAGCGCCCTCTGTTGGTCAATGTTTTTTATTTTAGACTGGTCCCTTGTTTAAAGACGTCGGGTGTCCGTGTACAACGCGACGGGTGCCGAGAGAGTCGCGAATGCGTTGAACGTAAACAATTTACGCTTAGTGCAACTTTCTTTGACTCGTTCGAGCGGATTGCGCTGGATATACATTAAAAACACGTCACAAGCACAAGATGCATCGTAGGCTGAAAACTAACACAAGTAAGAATTTAACTTTCATAAAAAGGGCACGACGGCCAACAGGGGAAAAGGGCACGACATTATGGCCGTGAAAAGGGTATTTTTTCGAGGGGCACCACGGCCAGTTGCAAGGGCATCGACGGCACTGGCCGTCGTGGCCGCCGTGTAATTCGAGGCCTGGCATGTCGGGGAATCAGATTGTCATTTTATTAACTACTCTTTTTTTAGGCTTGCTTGAGCTGCACCAATGAAGCTTGTTGACGCTACAATGAAGAGCATGCTGTGAAACACTTCCAGGAGATCGAGACCAAACACCCAGTAGCCATTGAGGTCAATGACAGATATGTGTTTTGGTGAGTTAGGGTGCCATACTCTACAAACAATTGGTTGGTCACCACTCAAAATCGATAATTACACATTTGATGTGAAACTTGAATTTACTAGAAACCATAACTATATCCTGGCAAATTCAAACACCATATGTGACCTGTTCCCACGAAACCCGGACAAAGTAGCAAAAATAAAAATTGAGTTTAGGCTATTTTCAAATTCTCCAGCTATTCAGCTTTCTAATGATATATAATTTGTATATTTTTTCCCTCCATATGATCCCATGAGAAGGAATTTAGACCCCAGCTTTCACCCACCCATAAAAAATTATTACGAGAAAACGAGAGCTGTGTTCACAGGAAAAACCTCCACAAACACGTGGTGAATGTAATGTACACGCGTCAGCGCACTCCACAAGGTCAATCCAAAACCCCATAGCAACCACTATGTTCCCATTATTGGATTAATCTGACAATTGGCACACATCAAGAACATCTCTCGACAAATATTTTCTGAAAGTTTGAACAAATTTTATTCAATAATGCAAAAGTTATGACAGTTTATTTCTGTAGTGTTTTAAGTGAAATAAAAATATATCGGCACATCCACACACAAAAACACAGGTACATGTATGTACGTATACATGTACATGTACTTTACAAACACATTTTCTGTTATTGAATACAATACACGTGTACATTGTTTTGTATTGTGCTTATTTGTGTACGACCTTATTTCGAATTATAGTGATCTGATATTTTGATTACTTTACCGGTTAATGCATTTTGTTGTATTGAACAAAAATAGATGAACCAAAACATAAACAAAGTTTCAATGTGACTGGCATTAGCAATTATAAGGCCAATTAAACGTTACTGAAAATGTAAAAACTAATACCAGTACTTTAGATGCGTCACCTTTACTTCTATTAAAATTGTTAACTAAACTGTCAAGTACATGTATCTTTGGCAATGGTACAGCGTGAACTTTCGCAAAACGTTTTATAATATTTTCCAATGATTATTTTAAAATGTCGGCTATCTAGAGTATACATACATCTATACTGTTTTCTTTCTGCAATTGAATAGGCTTCTGGTACTATGTATCACACACTTTAATAAGGGTCACATGACATTCATAATAATGCAGCTACCAGCTCTGCTTGTACAGACAAAAATCATAATGGACACCGGATTACTATTAATAGAACATAAACAAAAATATAGTATGTCCATGTATGCATACGTAGTGGTTAACCCCCACCCCCTCCCCCCCCCCCCCAAGTTTCAAGCATGTAAGTATGTACAGTACATGTATGTAAAATGTACATGTACATGTAAAATATACATGTACATTGTACATGTACATTATACATGTTACATGTTACCATTAACCAGTTCGCGCCGGATGTAAAATGTATGTAAAATGTACATGTACATGTAAAATGTACATGTACATGTAAAATATACATGTACATTGTACATGTACCTTATACATGTTACATGTTACATGTTACTATTAACCAGTTCGCGCCGGATGACGTATATAAACGCAAAAATTTACCCAGATTCAAAACGGATGACGCATAAACACGCCAAGTTCAAGTTCGGAAATGTATGTCAGCAGCGGGCAAGGCCAGAAATGCGTGGGTGTGCTTCCCGGCACTATCAGCCTGAACACGCTTCGGATTGAGTTTCGTTAAAAATAATCCCGCCCGTGGGCTCGACGATGTTAAAATAATCCCGGCGCGAACTGGTTAATAGAACATCCAAAAAAATATAGTATGTCCATGTATGCATACGTAGTGGTTAACCCCCACCCCCTCCCCCCCCCCCCCAGTTCCAAGCATGTAAGTATGTACAGTACATGTATGTAAAATGTACATGTACATGTAAAATGTACATGTACATTGTACATGTACATTATACATGTTACATGTTACCATTAACCAGTTCGCGCCGGATGACGTATATAAACGCAAAAATTTTCCCAGATTCAAAACGGATGACGCATAAACACGCCAAGTTCAAGTTAGGAAATGTATGTCAGCAGCAGGCAAGGCCGGAAATGCGTGGGTGTGCTTCCCGGCACTATCAGCCTGAACACGCTTCGGATTGAGTTTCGTTAAAAATAATCCCGCCCGTGGACTCGGCGATGTTAACATAATCCCGGCGCGAACTGGTTAATAGAACATCCAACAAAATATAGTATGTCCATGTATGCATACGTAGTGGTTAACCCCACCCCCTCCCCCCCCCCCCCCCCCCCCAGTTTCAAGCATGTAAGTATGTACAGTACATGTAAAATGTACATGTATGTAAAATGTACATGTACATGTAAAATATACATGTACATTGTACATGTACCTTATACACGTTACATGTTACATGTTACTATTAACCAGTTCGCGCCGGATGACGTATATAAACGCAAAAATTTACCCAGATTCAAAACGGATGACGCATAAACACGCCAAGTTCAAGTTCGGAAATGTATGTCAGCAGCGGGCAAGGCCAGAAATGCGTGGGTGTGCTTCCCGGCACTATCAGCCTGAACACGCTTCGGATTGAGTTTCGTTAAAAATAATCCCGCCCGTGGGCTCGGCGATGTTAAAATAATCCCGGCGCAAACTGGTTAATAGAACATCCAAAAAAATATAGTATGTCCATGTATGCATACGTAGTGGTTAACCCCCACCCCCTCCCCCCCCCCAGTTCCAAGCATGTAAGTATGTACAGTACATGTATGTAAAATGTACATGTACATGTAAAATGTACATGTACATTGTACATGTACATTATACATGTTACATGTTACCATTAACCAGTTCGCGCCGGATGACGTATATAAACGCAAAAATTTTCCCAGATTCAAAACGGATGACGCATAAACACGCCAAGTTCAAGTTAGGAAATGTATGTCAGCAGCGGGCAAGGCCGGAAATGCGTGGGTGTGCTTCCCGGCACTATCAGCCTGAACACGCTTCGGATTGAGTTTCGTTAAAAATAATCCCGCCCGTGGACTCGGCGATGTTAACATAATCCCGGCGCGAACTGGTTAATAGAACATCCAACAAAATATAGTATGTCCATGTATGCATACGTAGTGGTTAACCCCACCCCCTCCCCCCCCCCCCCCAGTTTCAAGCATGTAAGTATGTACAGTACATGTAAAATGTACATGTACATGTAAAATGTACATGTACATGTAAAATGTACATGTACATGTAAAATATACATGTACATTGTACATGTACCTTATACATGTTACATGTTACATGTTACTATTAACCAGTTCGCGCCGGATGACGTATATAAACGCAAAAATTTACCCAGATTCAAAACGGATGACGCATAAACACGCCAAGTTCAAGTTCGGAAATGTATGTCAGCAGCGGGCAAGGCCGGAAATGCGTGGGTGTGCTTCCCGGCACTATCAGCCTGAACATGCACGCTTCGGATTGAGTTTCGTTAAAAATAATCCCGCCCGTGGACTCGGCGATGTTAACATAATCCCGGCGCGAACTGGTTAATAGAACATCCAACAAAATATAGTATGTCCATGTATGCATACGTAGTGGTTAACCCCACCCCCTCCCCCCCCCCCCCCCCCAGTTTCAAGCATGTAAGTACGGTATGTACAGTACATGTATGTAAAATGTACATGTACATGTAAAATGTACATGTACATGTAAAATATACATGTACATTGTACATGTACCTTATACATGTTACATGTTACATGTTACTATTAACCAGTTCGCGCCGGATGACGTATATAAACGCAAAAATTTACCCAGATTCAAAATGGATGACGCATAAACACGCCAAGTTCAAGTTCGGAAATGTATGTCAGCAGCGGGCAAGGCCAGAAATGCGTGGGTGTGCTTCCCGGCACTATCAGCCTGAACACGCTTCGGATTGAGTTTCGTTAAAAATAATCCCGCTCGTGGGCTCGGCGATGTTAAAATAATCCCGGCGCGAACTGGTTAATAGAACATCCAAAAAAATATAGTATGTCCATGTATGCATACGTAGTGGTTAACCCCCACCCCCTCCCCCCCCCCCCCCAGTTCCAAGCATGTAAGTATGTACAGTACATGTATGTAAAATGTACATGTACATGTAAAATGTACATGTACATGTAAAATATACATGTACATTGTACATGTACATTATACATTGTACATGTTACATGTTACATGTTACATGTACTGTACATACTTACATGCTTGAAACTGAAGTGTTGAATCAACATTATAAGTGTGTGGTCAGTGACTATACTCTTTAAAATTTGGATATTCAAACTGATAAATTTAACACTCGCGTGTTGAGCTGTATTATGCATGTAATCCAACATTTTAAAGAGTAGTCACTGACCGCACGCTTTTAATGTTGATTTTTCAACACTTGTTGGGGTACATGTTTGTGCACATTAAAGAGTGTCATGAATAAAGGGGTTGGGTCAGGTGTTGATTTCTTGTGGGAAAACTTAAATTCACACGTGTGTAGCAGATTCAGACAACACATAGTATGCATAATTTGTCATTATGTATAAATTAAATACTGTTGTTTTTCTTTCTCGTTAGCGAGCTGACAGCCGAAGACATTGCGTGATCCCTATAAGTTTTAAGTTCATGGTCATGTATTTAGGGAAGACGAGCACGACGAGCCAGTTTGAGTGAGTGGTTCATCGTCATCTGTAGAGTCTACAGTTGAAGATGAATCTCCAGACGAATCTGCATCCTCAGAATCTTCCGAATCTGTCTCTGCTGGTTTAGGCGACTTGGGAGGTGGACGTGGGCAAGTGATGTCCCGTGTCGAGGCACTGCAAAACTCTCGGATGTGCTTGTGCAAATACTCCATGCGGGCAAAGGACAAACCTTGGATTAGCAGAGGCTCAGGCAAGACCCTCGGTGGCAGGTTAGATGCATCCAAGAGAAGTTGGAACTCCTGTTCAACACTCTCTGCATGCAGCTTGGAGAACACCTTTCCAGAGTGATCATGACTAAACCTGAAGTGAATAAAATGAGAGAAAAATCATAGGATCAAAAATTGTGTTGGCATTTTTGGAGATTGACCTTCATAATAATTATCTTATCCTTCAAAATATTGAAACAAACAAGTTTTTATACATGTGATGGTGTATCACAAGACTACAATAATAAGTAAACAATAAATCTTACCTCATGTGGTGGCAAGACTTGATCTTCGGCATAGGTCGAAAATATGGGGACAGGAACTCCTGCCAGTTGTACGTTGGGACGATGCCATGGCCCTTCTCTGTGCCAACAACTCGTGGCACATTTACCCCCTTCACCGAGCTTGACCGTACCACTTCTTCTAAGTCAGCCAAGCAGCTGACCATGGTTCTGCGGTACCTCTGCTTTACTAAGCCAAAACACTAATCAGGGGCATATTTGGTGTGTCCGGCAATCATAAAGTTCACGGTGATGGACTTATGTAACCTTGTCATTGCTCTCCAGGCAAAATACCACATTACGTATTTGTTTTTATTTTGCCCTCCACAGTTGTCACAGTGTAAGTGTACCTGTTCTTCCCCGAGACCAAAGTTCTCAAAGAAGTCGTGCAAATAGCTGATGACGGCATTTGACCCCTTGCCAACCGAAACACCTTCGTCTATTAGGTAGTTGGCCTGTTGAGGGATTGCTTCACAGCACACTCCAAAGATCCCACACTTTCTAGGACAGAGAAAGTACATGGGCCCAGGCTGAAGGGGGTCACTTGGATAGTGGACTTGCTGGGCAAAGTCAAATGCATAATGCATTTGACCAGGTCTGCTGCAGGCATCATTGCGGCCGAGCTTCTCCCCTTCGTTGACTGCTCTCTTAGCCTCCTCTACCATGTTGCGGTACAACTCCCTCTCCATGTAGACCAGACGCAGATGCTCCTCTTGGCATTGAAGGCGTTGGAGTTTCTGGTCCTCTGGCAAATTGGCGCTGCGGTACACCCCGTTGTTATTTTGTTGACATTGCCAACACAAGTCACTCATTGGTTTTGTTGTTAAGATGAAGGGTGTGTATCTTCTCCACATCTTTGTGAAGGTCGATCGCCTCGCAACCCTGTATTCTGGATCTCCTGTGAAAATAAAGCATTTTTTTTTTTCATTAAACAATTTAATGAATTATTAACATCAGACCTTTAAAATCGCGGCGTGAATAACATCGATTACATGTACAGGGTATGTTTCTCAATTTTTTTTTTTTTAATTAACCCTAACTCCCTAGGGTGTGTGCACAATCATATTGATTTCGGAGGATTAAGGACTGTAGGGTTAAAAAAATTAAATAAAACAAATATCAATGCAAATAACAACAACAAAATTGTTTACTCGTGTATGCAAGAGGTCTATAAAACCCCAAACAGAAATAAACAACATTCTACCTGCTACAAGACGGTCTTCGTTCGTTGACTCGAGCTGCGATTTGTACTGCCGCCATATTATTGATTTATTGTCCCGCGACGGAAGGAGTCTCACTCGGGGGTCAGAACACTTGACCCCTGGTATGCGACCTGGAATGACCATGCCCTCCCTCTCTGCATAGTTCACGATGAATGTGATGGCTCGGGTGACGTCCTTGTCTGTCAATGCTCGTGTGTTATTCCTCCTCCCCCCAGCTCTGGTTTTAATTGGAACAACGCCGTTCTGTTCATAATGCCGAATGATGCTGGACAGCTGGTCATTTCCAATACTAAAAATAAAATACAAATCATTATAAATATCAATAAAGCCTGTATTTTACCGTTACAAAGCAGTGAAAGTAATACAAATCACATGCCAAAATTAAGTCGTAAAAAGAACCTCAAGCCCATTTTTATTTTGAACCCCAATAGTACTTGAATCTAAAATGTAAAACAAAACATTACTCACTATAAACACTACTGTTACTTTTGGATTACTAAGTCATTATTGTTTTTATGGATATAACAATCTTAGTTTCATGCGGAAGAACGCAAATATAAATATTTTGGTTGCACCTCAACAAGAACAAAAGTGATTATATTTATTGTAAAAGCATGCTTAGCCTTAATTGTTTTTCTTAATTAAACATTATACTTACTTGTGCATGAAAAGAAAATGATTTGCGGCAGACATGTGTTCCGTCGACGAGGTACGTCACTCGGCTTCTCGTTCTGTCTGTTTGACGTGCCCGTTTAGAGCATAGAGTTTTTTTATTTTTTTTTATTGTTGAGCTGATTCGTCCCATTATGAACATCTTTCTCTCTCGCTTCGTCATCTCTGCATCAGACATCTGTGCACGCAGCTGCAAGATGTAGGCTGGCTCAAACTGGTTGGTACAAGGATCTTTGTTTGGGGGGCATGTACACTTGCTAAAGTTATTAATTTTGGCCAACTCTTCGTCATTGTCTGGAGAGGTCCAGTCATCGGTACCTTCAATATCGATGATTTGCTGGGCAAGGTCAGGTACCAGGCCAACAGCACCGTCTGCTACACCGTCTATCTCCTCTTCAACTTCAGATTCCGATGAAGGAAAATCATCGATGTCCATGGGTTCCGGCTCAGACAAATCTGAGTACAGGTCATCATTCACATCATCATCATCATCTGAAGAAATACTGTCCACGAAATATTCGTTCAGAAGATCAGACAAATTTGCGCTGTCCCTCCCCGACAAGCCAAGAACGAGTGCTTCGTTTAACGCTGTCTTCAGCGTCGACGAGTCAGATTTCCCCGACGAGGTTGCAGCCTTGTCCGCCATGGAATCGGGCTGCTTTCGTGACCTTTCCGTTGTGAAATATCACAAATATGTTTGGTAACTAATACTGGATAATAACTCACTTCAATAGGCGTAAAATCTATGTCAAACACCCACTTCTAAACACGGAAATATCTCTCTAGTCTAGTAACAGTAGCTACAGTAGCTTACCGCTCTCGGCATGCAGCGCGGCGCGTTCCACGTTGGCTAATTCTCGTACAAACGAGATAGTCTGGTTCTCAATGCTAGCGCAAAACAAATGTACTGATAATGTACATGAACGTTAGTGAACTCAACGATATAGTAGATCATGTGATGCAAATTGACGAATCATGCTTCTCGTTATAGACGACCTAAGCAACAAGAAAATGGTTGTTTACAAGTTTTAGCTCAGTAAAGTGCGCTCCTACTGGCTTATTATGACGTCATTTCCCAATTTTATCAATGAAAATAAATTCTGCAAGACGCCAGCTTTACGGTGATACATGTACCAAATTTGTCAAGGGGGGGAGTGTTCCGCTTTGTATGAAAGCTATTTATTTTCGGTAACTTTGCGGTGATTTGCGAACTTTTGTATAAGTCCACGCTTCTATTGTTCACCGACATCGCTCCGAAAATGGGGAAAATAAGTATTTTACGTTCACTGATTATACACATTTTTTGATTAAAATGATAGACGAATATGTATAGTATATGATCATCCCCTAATTTTTTTTTGACGATTCCACCCCGAAATGACTTTGCACGCTGTTTACGCAAAATGAATCGGTGCGACTTTGTCCGGGTTTCGTGGGAACAGGTCACATATGGCAAACTGTACACACAAACTGTTGGACTTTGATTCTGGAGGTATGCCTAACCCTAGACCCAATAATTGGGGCGTTTTCACTCCTTTTTCGAATTTTGGATTTTGTCTGTCGTTCTACGCCCCAACCGTTGTAAAGCATTGTGCCAATTAAAAAAGAAGTTGTGACCACAAAAGTTGCCAAAAACATGCCAAATACTTGACAATGTATATTGGAAAGCGCACACTGGCTTCTATACATGTTAAAGAAGAACTGTTATGGCTTTATTGGTACTCACGGTTATTTGGGGTTGCAAATCCGAGCAATTTTGACCAGCTTTTCAAAACAATGATGCCTATAACTTATTACGTCGCGGTCTATATAAACTACATAGACGTCCCGACAGCACCCGACTCGCGTAAAGAGCACACTATGCGAAGACGGGGGACACGACAATGGCTTTTCGAGCGACCACCAACGACTGTTTTATGGTGCAAGAGCGCAGGCTTGCATCACTGCACTGTATAGCGCGCATGCGTGTGCGCGCGTAGCGGTACTTGTACAAAATAATGCAAATTCGTATTGAACCGGGCTAATTGCTGGCACACGATCAGGGGCCAATTTCACGGAGCTGCTAAGCACAAAAATGTGCTTAGCATGAAAATGTGTCCTTGGTCAAAACAAGGTTACAGATCAAATTTTCACGTGATCTTTATTGTTTTTGATTGATAATCGGCTGGTTTTTTGCTTAGCATAAAAAACACGTAGAATTTTGGCTGATAAATTGTTTTTAATGAGCAAGATGTTTTTGTGCTAAGCACATTTTTGTGCTTAGCAGCTCCGTGAAATTGGCCCCTGATCGTGTGCCAGCAATTAGCCCGGTTCAATACGAATTTGCATTATTTTGTACAAGTACCGCTACGCGCGCACACGCATGCGCGCTATACAGTGCAGCGATGCAAGCCTGCGCTCTTGCACCATAAAACAGTCGTTGGTGGTCGCTCGAAAAGCCATTGTCGTGTCCCCCGTCTTCGCATAGTGTGCTCTTTACGTGAGTCAGGTGCTGTCGGGACGTCTATGTAGTTTATATAGACCGCGACGTTATAGGCATCATTGTTTTGAAAAGCTGGTCAAAATTGCTCGGATTTGCAACCCCAAATAACCGTGAGTACCAATAAAGCCATAACAGTTCTTCTTTAACATGTATAGAAGCCAGTGTGCGCTTTCCAATATACATTGTCAAGTATTTGGCATGTTTTTGGCAACTTTTGTGGTCACAACTTCTTTTTTAATTGGCACAATGCTTTACAACGGTTGGGGCGTAGAACGACAGACAAAATCCAAAATTCGAAAAAGGAGTGAAAACGCCCCAATTATTGGGTCTAGCCTAACCCAGTGTAAAAGACTGCAGCTTAGGGGTCCAGTACCCATCCTAACGGATTTCAACATAACCTGGTGTTGAAGTTTGACTGGATGGGGATTGGGGTGTGGTACACAAGGTATTGGTGTAAGAATTCATTTTACAGTATATAAAATATCTCACATACGCTGTTGACATGTTTGTTGATAATTTCAATTGTAAATGTGAATGTTTATTGTAGTTATGAATGCGATGACTATATTCTGAATGACAATGCACTGGGTGATTTGAAACTGCTGCGTACAACCTTGGATGCGATCACCAAACAATTGCTGTATGAATGTCAGACAAGGAGTGGTCGTCGTCTCTTGAGGGCGCTGTCCGTTGACACTGGAGAACAAATCAAACACAGGTATTTGTGAATTATGCTGCGTTCCAATCGCGTCGTGTTTATCCTGTTCACGAGTTCACGAGTCGTATAATGGCGTTCTAATCGCCTGGTAACTCGTGTTCACCAGTGGTGAACTCGAGGTGGGTTTTTTTTCTCCATGTTCACGACTTCATAACCAATGAAATACTCGCGCATGCGTGTTGGTTCACGTACGAGTTCTTGCTCGATAAAGAATGTCCTTACCGCACGACTAACTCGTCTGTGCGCAAGCGTCTTGGTGAGTAGCGTTTGGAATGCAACCCACTCGTGAAAATGGAGAAATTCACGGTGAACACGATAAATACGACGCGATTGGAAGTTTGGAACGCAGCATGTATCCCCGGCTAGCGAATTGTTTTTTCACCGTAGGTGGGTGAGTCAAACTTCATGAATTATTCAGTAGTTGTATTGATCACTGTACAACACTTAGGTTCTAGGTCTCTTTTCCCCTTTAAATTACAAATTATCCAAAGATTTCAATTTGACTAGAAAAAAAGTGACCTACAGCAGGATTCGAACCAGGGATCTTAAATTCATAGCCCATCCCACTATCCACTACACTACGTATAGCAGTTCGACAACAGCTGTTCTTTAAAGCGATTTTAACTTGTTAACTATAACAACAATGCTGTGACGTCATGTTTTATTCTGATGAATAAACATAACTTCTTATCCAAACTACTGAATAATTCAAAAAGTTTGACTCGCCCACCTGTACCGTACCTACGGAAAAAAATTTGCCCCCGGCTAGGCTCCGTGCAACTGACCTCTAGTGGCCGTTAAATCCAAGATTTGCATCCCATGTGTTTCATCTTGAATCTTATCTGATATATTATCAAGGAATTCAAGTGCTTGATCAGGCCCAAAACGAGTCGCCATGTCGCTTTTTCATCGCAAAAAAAACCCCAAAAAACACAAAACGTTCAACCCTATTTTTCTACATTTGTTTCAATAGCGCCCCCTATTGAATATCACATCAAACGAAAGCTCAACAATTGCTCTAAACAACCGAATGAGGGCGGTATATAAGGGGACCGTAGTTTTTTAGTTATGACCACTTATCAAAGTCCAAATTGAACGTGTTTTTGGTGGTCGCTAGCGACCGCAGTGTGCACCAAAGGGTTAAAAAAGTATTTTCATGTAAAAGAAAAATATTTTCCCCTTCTGTTTTTGTAAAAAAGTCAATTTGGATTTGTCCACCCCTACGAACATATTTTGGCCCTATCCCAAAACAAGAATTGCCTTGTTCCGACTGATTTTGCTTGGTCGAATCACATATATATTGACTTGACTATAAACTGTATACTGTGAGCCAACTCACTCGAATTAATGACTGAATGACCTCGAGTCACTTATGACAATGACATTGTTAAGGAAGTATTTTATACACAGTGGCTGTCATTACAGCAGTCGGTGATCTGGGTACCTGACTACTCGACCTCACATTAACAATAATACTTGGATATCGCTCTTGGAACCAGACTGGTTGATAGTCAGGTTACAAGGGTGAAAGGTCAAGAGTATTGTGAATGTCAGGATAATCATGTCCGGGAATCAGATCATCATTTTATTAACTACTCTTTTCTTTTTCTAGGCTTGCTTGAGTTGCATTAATGAGCTTGTCTCTGTCAGGGAATCAGATTGCCATTTTAATAACTACTCTTTTTTAGGCTTGCTTGAGCTGCACCGATGAGCATGTCGGGGAATCAGATTGTCATTTTATTAACTACTCTTTTTTAGGCTTGCTTGAGCTGCACCAATGTAGCTTGTTGACGCTACAATGAAGAGCATGCTGTGAAACACTTCCAGGAGACCAAACACCCAGTAGCCATTGAGGTCAATGACAGATATGTGTTTTGGTGAGTAAGGGTGCCATACTCTACAAACAATTGGTTGGTCACCACTCAAAATCGATAATTACACATTTGATGTGAAACTGCCTTGTTGAATTTACTAGAAACCATAACTATATCCTGGCAAATTCAAACACCATATGGCAAACTGTACACACAAACTGTTGGACTTTGATTCTGGAGGTATGCCTAACCCAGTGTAAAAGACTGTCAGCTTAGGGGTCCAGTACCCATCCTAACGGATTTCAACAAAACCTGGTGTTGAAGTTTGACTGGATGGGGATTGGGGTGTGGTACACAAGGTATTGGTGTAAGAATTCATTTTACAGTATATAAAATATCTCACATACGCTGTTGACATGTTTGTTGATAATTTCAATTGTAAATGTGAATGTTTATTGTAGTTATGAATGCGATGACTATATTCTGAATGACAATGCACTGGGTGATTTGAAACTGCTGCGTACCACCTTGGATGCGATCACCAAACAATTGCTGTATGAAAGTCAGACAAGGAGTGGTCGTCGTCTCTTGAGGGCGCTGTCCGTTGACACTGGAGAACAAATCAAACACAGGTATTTGTGAATTATGCTGCGTTCCAATCGCGTCGTGTTTATCGTGTTCACGAGTTCACGAGTCGTATAATGGCGTTCTAATCGCCTGGTAACTCGTGTTCACCAGTGGTGAACTCGAGGTGGGTTTTTTGTTCTCCATGTTCACGACTTCATAACCAATGAAATACTCGCGCATGCG
The DNA here is from genome assembly GCA_037893245.1 of Crossaster papposus. Lineage (NCBI taxonomy): Eukaryota > Metazoa > Echinodermata > Asteroidea > Velatida > Solasteridae > Crossaster > Crossaster papposus. The sequence continues at coordinate 725,310 of JBAIAA010000104.1, forward strand.
TGTTGGTTCACGTACGAGTTCTTGCTCGATAAAGAATGTCCTTACCGCACGACTAACTCGTCTGTGCGCAAGCGTCTTGGTGAGTAGCGTTTGGAATGCAACCCACTCGTGAAAATGGAGAAATTCACGGTGAACACGATAAATACGACGCGATTGGAAGTTTGGAACGCAGCATGTATCCCCGGCTAGCGAATTGTTTTTTCACCGTAGGTGGGTGAGTCAAACTTCATGAATTATTCAGTAGTTGTATTGATCACTGTACAACACTTAGGTTCTAGGTCTCTTTTCCCCTTTAAATTACAAATTATCCAAAGATTTCAATTTGACTAGAAAAAAAGTGACCTACAGCAGGATTCGAACCAGGGATCTTAAATTCATAGCCCATCCCACTATCCACTACACTACGTATAGCAGTTCGACAACAGCTGTTCTTTAAAGCGATTTTAACTTGTTAACTATAACAACAATGCTGTGACGTCATGTTTTATTCTGATGAATAAACATAACTTCTTATCCAAACTACTGAATAATTCAAAAAGTTTGACTCGCCCACCTGTACCGTACCTACGGAAAAAAATTCGCCCCCGGCTAGGCTCCGTGCAACTGACCTCTAGTGGCCGTTAAATCCAAGATTTGCATCCCATGTGTTTTTTGTTGTCAAATTCTAATGTCGCGAAGCCTCCGAGGAAAGTTGATTTCCGAAGTGAAGGTTTTCTCTAAATTTTCGCTGTACTAAGTACAACTCAGTAGTAGGTAAGTTAAACCCCGCCACTCACTTCATATTTGAATACTAGGGTAAACACCCAAACAAATCTGCAAATAAACCTGGCCGACATTCTGACAAACAAACCTGATACTGAATGTGCGCAAACCTATGGAGCCGAGTACCAGTTTTTTATCGATCGGTTGATTTCAACAGGTGGCGCCCTGTGCTACGGCGTACTTAGTAAAGAAAGGGAGCATCGCACGCACGGCGAACCACTCGAAAATATGTCGTCAAAAAAATTCCTCAATCTAAAAAGAAGACCAACTCTCATCGTATTTGAGGGCCAGAGGTGTTGTAGTAAATGATGAAAAGCACAAAGAGCTTGCCGAGAAGGCATACCGGGCCGAAAAGCTTGGTTTAGTTACAAAACAGCTCCCTTTGTCTCCCCATCATGCTTTGCGCTACGTCTTTGGGATTGCGATCAGCAACCTTATATATGCTTTTATATTGTATTTTAAGAATAATTGTGGAAATCTTTTCACACATTGTTGCACTAGTAATTAAATTTAATAAAGCCTAGCATTTAGCCAATTTGATGTCGAACGTTAGACTGAACAATGTATTTTTAAGGTCGAACAAAACAAAACACGTGGGTTTGTTATTCAAAATTCGGTCTCAGAATTCCTTGCTCACAACTGAGCCAACTCGACCGTAGGTCCGATAAATGGAAAGACACGCCGACCGTTGAGACACGCCGACCGTTGAGACACGCCGACCGTTGAGACACGCCGACCGTTGAGACACGCCGACCGTTGAGACACGCCGACCGTTGAGACACGCTTACCGTTGAGACACGCCGACCGTTGAGACAGGCCGACCGTTGAGACAGGCCGACCGTTGAGACAGGCCGACCGTTGGGACACGCCGACCATTGAGACAAGCCGACCGTTGAGACAACTCGCCGTTGAGTGGGTTGAGTGGGTTGAGTAGGGTGGGTAGGGTGGGTAGGGTGGGTAGGGTGAGTAGGTGTAGAGAAGGGTGGGAAGGGTGAGTAGGTGTAGGGGAGGGTGAGTAGGTGTAGGGAAGGGTGAGTAGGTGTAGGGAAGGGTGAGTAGGTGTAGGGAAGGGTGAGTAGGTGTAGGGAAGGGTGAGTAGGATGAGACAGGCCGACCGTTGAGACGACGCCGACCGTTGAGACACGCCGACCGTTGAGGTACGCCGACTGTTGAGACACGCCGACCGTTGAGACACGCCGACCGTTGAGACATGTGTCTCAACGGTCGACAGGTCTCGACACATCAAAGTGTCTCATTACGTCAACCCACGTCGACCCACGTCTTGACACGTTGACCCACGTCGAGACACGCCGACCGTAGGGTGAGTAGCTGTAGGGAAGGGTGGATAGGTGTAGGGAAGGGTGAGTAGGTGTAGGGAAGGGTGAGTAGGTGTAGGGAAGGGTGAGTAGGGTGAGACAGGCCGACCGTTGAGACGACGCCGACCGTTGAGACACGCCGACCGTTGAGGTACGCCGACTGTTGAGACACGCCGACCGTTGAGACACGCCGACCGTTGAGACACGTGTCTCAACGGTCGACAGGTCTCGACACATCAAAGTGTCTCATTACGTCAACCCACGTCGACCCACGTCTTGACACGTGGACCCACGTCGAGACACGCCGACCGTAGGGTGAGTAGGTGTAGGGAAGGGTGGATAGGTGTAGGGAAGGGTGAGTAGGTGTAGGGAAGGGTGAGTAGGGTGAGACAGGCCGACCGTTGAGACGACGCCGACCGTTGAGACACGCCGACCGTTGAGGTACGCCGACCGTTGAGACACGCCGACCGTTGAGACACGCCGACCGTTGAGACACGTGTCTCAACGGTCGACAGGTCTCGACACATCAAAGTGTCTCATTACGTCAACCCACGTCGACCCACGTCTTGACACGTCGACCCACGTCGAGACACGCCGACCGTAGGGTGAGTAGGTGTAGGGAAGGGTGAGTAGGTGTAGGGAAGGGTGAGTAGGTGTAGGGAAGGGTGAGTAGGTGTAGGGAAGGGTGAGTAGGTGTAGGGAAGGGTGAGTAGGTGTAGGGAAGGGTGAGTAGGTGTAGGGAAGGGTGAGTAGGGTGAGACAGGCCGACCGTTGAGACGACGCCGACCGTTGAGACACGCCGACCGTCGAGGTACGCCGACCGTTGAGACACGCCGACCGTTGAGACACGCCGACCGTTGAGACACGTGTCTCAATTGTCGACAGGTATCGACACATCAAAGTGTCTCATTACGTCAACCCACGTCGACCCACGTCTTGACACGTCGACCCACGTCGAGACACGCCGACCGTAGGGTGAGTAGGTGTAGGGAAGGGTGGGTAGGTGTAGGGAAGGGTGAGTAGGTGTAGGAAAGGGTGAGTAGGTGTAGGGAAGGGTGAGTAGGTGTAGGGAAGTGTGAGTAGGGTGAGACAGGCCGACCGTTAAGACGACGCCGACCGTTGAGACACATCAAGGTCTCGACACATCAAGTAGGGTGAGTAGGTGTAGGGAAGTGTGAGTAGGGTGAGACAGGCCAACCGTTGAGACACGCCGATCGTTGAGGTACGCCGACCGTTGAGACACGCCAACCGTTGAGACACGCCGACCGTTGAGACACGCCGACCGTTGAGACACGCCGACCGTTGAGACACGCCGACCGTTGTTATTCAAAATTCGGTCTCAGAATTCATTGCTCACAACTGAGCCAACTCGACCGTAGGTCCGATAAATGGAAAGACACGCCGACCGTTGAGACACGCCGACCGTTGAGACACGCCGACCGTTGAGACACGCCGACCGTTGAGACACGCTTACCGTTGAGACACGCCGACCGTTGAGACAGGCCGACCGTTGAGACAGGCCGACCGTTGAGACAGGCCGACCGTTGAGACAGGCCGACCATTGGGACACGCCGACCGTTGAGACAAGCCGACCGTTGAGACAACTCGCCGTTGAGTGGGTTGAGTGGGTTGAGTAGGGTGGGTAGGGTGAGTAGGTGTAGGGAAGGGTGGGAAGGGTGAGTAGGTGTAGGGAAGGGTGGATAGGTGTAGGGAAGGGTGAGTAGGTGTAGGGAAGGGTGAGTAGGTGTAGGGAAGGGTGAGTAGGGTGAGACAGGCCGACCGTTGAGACGACGCCGACCGTTGAGACACGCCGACCGTTGAGGTACGCCGACTGTTGAGACACGCCGACCGTTGAGACACGCCGACCGTTGAGACATGTGTCTCAACGGTCGACAGGTCTCGACACATCAAAGTGTCTCATTACGTCAACCCACGTCGACCCACGTCTTGACACGTTGACCCACGTCGAGACACGCCGACCGTAGGGTGAGTAGATGTAGGGAAGGGTGGATAGGTGTAGGGAAGGGTGAGTAGGTGTAGGGAAGGGTGAGTAGGTGTAGGGAAGGGTGAGTAGGGTGAGACAGGCCGACCGTTGAGACGACGCCGACCGTTGAGACACGCCGACCGTTGAGGTACGCCGACTGTTGAGACACGCCGACTGTTGAGACACGCCGACCGTTGAGACACGCCGACCGTTGAGACACGTGTCTCAACGGTCGACAGGTCTCGACACATCAAAGTGTCTCATTACGTCAACCCACGTCGACCCACGTCTTGACACGTCGACCCACGTCGAGACACGCCGACCGTAGGGTGAGTAGGTGTAGGGAAGGGTGGATAGGTGTAGGGAAGGGTGAGTAGGTGTAGGGAAGGGTGAGTAGGGTGAGACAGGCCGACCGTTGAGACGACGCCGACCGTTGAGACACGCCGACCGTTGAGGTACGCCGACCGTTGAGACACGCCGACCGTTGAGACACGCCGACCGTTGAGACACGTGTCTCAACGGTCGACAGGTCTCGACACATCAAAGTGTCTCATTACGTCAACCCACGTCGACCCACGTCTTGACACGTCGACCCACGTCGAGACACGCCGACCGTAGGGTGAGTAGGTGTAGGGAAGGGTGAGTAGGTGTAGGGAAGGGTGAGTAGGTGTACGGAAGGGTGAGTAGGTGTAGGGAAGGGTGAGTAGGTGTAGGGAAGGGTGAGTAGGTGTAGGGAAGGGTGAGTAGGTGTAGGGAAGGGTGAGTAGGTGTAGGGAAGGGTGAGTAGGTGTAGGGAAGGGTGAGTAGGGTGAGACAGGCCGACCGTTGAGACGACGCCGACCGTTGAGACACGCCGACCGTCGAGGTACGCCGACCGTTGAGACACGCCGACCGTTGAGACACGCCGACCGTTGAGACACGTGTCTCAATTGTCGACAGGTCTCGACACATCAAAGTGTCTCATTACGTCAACCCACGTCGACCCACGTCTTGACACGTCGACCCACGTCGAGACACGCCGACCGTAGGGTGAGTAGGTGTAGGGAAGGGTGGGTAGGTGTAGGGAAGGGTGAGTAGGTGTAGGAAAGGGTGAGTAGGTGTAGGGAAGGGTGAGTAGGTGTAGGGAAGTGTGAGTAGGGTGAGACAGGCCGACCGTTAAGACGACGCCGACCGTTGAGACACATCAAGGTCTCGACACATCAAGTAGGGTGAGTAGGTGTAGGGAAGTGTGAGTAGGGTGAGACAGGCCAACCGTTGAGACACGCCGATCGTTGAGGTACGCCGACCGTTGAGACACGCCAACCGTTGAGACACGCCGACCGTTGAGACACGCCGACCGTTGAGACACGCCGACCGTTGTTATTCAAAATTCGGTCTCAGAATTCATTGCTCACAACTGAGCCAACTCGACCGTAGGTCCGATAAATGGAAAGACACGCCGACCGTTGAGACACGCCGACCGTTGAGACACGCCGACCGTTGAGACACGCCGACCGTTGAGACACGCTTACCGTTGAGACACGCCGACCGTTGAGACAGGCCGACCGTTGAGACAGGCCGACTGTTGAGACAGGCCGACCGTTGAGACAGGCCGACCATTGGGACACGCCGACCGTTGAGACAAGCCGACCGTTGAGACAACTCGCCGTTGAGTGGGTTGAGTGGGTTGAGTAGGGTGGGTAGGGTGAGTAGGTGTAGGGAAGGGTGGGAAGGGTGAGTAGGTGTAGGGGAGGGTGAGTAGGTGTAGGGAAGGGTGAGTAGGTGTAGGGAAGGGTGAGTAGGTGTAGGGAAGGGTGAGTAGGATGAGACAGGCCGACCGTTGAGACGACGCCGACCGTTGAGACACGCCGACTGTTGAGGTACGCCGACCGTTGAGACACGCCGACCGTTGAGACACGCCGACCGTTGAGACACGTGTTTCAATGGTCGACAGGTCTCGACACATCAAAGTGTCTCTTTACGTCGACCCACGTCGACCCACGTCTTGACACGTCGACCCACTTCGAGACACGCCGACCGTAGGGTGAGTAGGTGTAGGGAAGGGTGAGTAGGTGTAGCGAAGAATGAGTAGGTGTGGGGAAGGGTGAGTAGGTGTAGGGAAGGGTGAGTAGTTGTAGGGAAGGGTGAGTAGGGTGAGGCAGGCCGACCGTTGAGACGACGCCGACCGTTGAGACACGCCGACCGTTGAGGTACGCCGACCGTTGAGACACGCCGACCGTTGAGACACGCCGACCGTTGAGACACGTGTCTCAACGGTCGACAGGTCTCGACACATCAAAGTGTCTCATTACGTCAACCCAAGTCGACCCACGTCTTGACACGTCGACCCACGTCGAGACACGCTGACCGTAGGTTGAGTAGGTGTAGGGAAGGGTGGATAGGTGTAGGGAAGGGTGAGTAGGTGTAGGGAAGGGTGAGTAGGTGTAGGGAAGGGTGAGTAGGTGTAGGGAAGGGTGAGTAGGGTGAGACAGGCCGACCGTTGAGATGACGCCGACCGTTGAGACACGCCGACCGTTGAGGTACGCCGACCGTTGAGACACGCCGACCGTTGAGACACGCCGACCGTTGAGACACGTGTCTCAATGGTCGACAGGTCTCGACACATCAAAGTGTCTCTTTACGTCGACCCACGTCGACCCACGTCTTGACACGTCGACCCACGTCGAGACACGCCGACCGTAGGGTGAGTAGGTGTAGGGAAGGGTGGATAGGTGTAGGGAAGGGTGAGTAGGTGTAGGGAAGGGTGAGTAGGTGTAGGGAAGGGTGAGTAGGTGTAGGGAAGGGTGAGTAGGTGTAGGGAAGGGTGAGTAGGTGTAGGGAAGGGTGAGTAGGGTGAGACAGGCCGACCGTTGAGACGACGCCGACCGTTGAGACACGCCGACCGTTGAGGTACGCCGACCGTTGAGACACGCCGACCGTTGAGACACGCCGACCGTTGAGACACGTGTCTCAACGGTCGACAGGTCTCGACACATCAAAGTGTCTTATTACGTCAACCCACGTCGACCCACGTCTTGACACGTCGACCCACGTCGAGACACGCCGACCGTAGGGTGAGTAGGTGTAGGGAAGGGTGGGTAGGTGTAGGGAAGGGTGAGTAGGTGTAGGAAAGGGTGAGTAGGTGTAGGGAAGTGTGAGTAGGGTGAGACAGGCCGACCGTTGAGACGACGCCGACCGTTGAGACACGCCGACCGTTGAGGTACGCCGACCGTTGAGACACGCCGACCGTTGAGACACGCCGACCGTTGAGACATGTGTCTCAACGGTCGACAGGTCTCGACACATCAAAGTGTCTCATTACGTCAACCCACGTCGACCCACGTCTTGACACGTCGACCCACGTCGAGACACGCCGACCGTAGGGTGAGTAGGTGTAGGGAAGGGTGGGTAGGTGTAGGGAAGGGTGGGTAGGTGTAGGAAAGGGTGAGTAGGTGTAGGGTAGGGTGAGTAGGTGTAGGGAAGGGTGAGACACGTCGACCCACGTTGAGACACATCGACCCACGTTGAGACACGCCGACCCACGTTGAGACACGCCGACCCACGTTGAGACACGCCGACCCACGTTGAGACACGCCGACCCACGTTGAGACACGCCGACCCACGTTGAGACACGCCGACCCACGTTGAGACACGCCGACCCACGTTGAGACACGCTGACCCACGTTGAGACACGCCGACCCACGTTGAGACAGGCCGACCGTTGAGACACGCCGACTGTTGAGACACGTGATGATACATGAAGAGGTTTTGTTTTTGTTCGGGCGGTGCCGGGTGATCAATACGGCTGGGGTTGCCGCTGGGTGAGAGGAAAGGTTTAGCTGCTTTAGTTTAGGAAAATGATGGTGCTATCCCATTCAAACTAAGTACTACAAATGTAATTGAAAACTGTGTTAAAATACCATGTAAACTAGGAGGTACATTGGGCTTTACAAATATGCCGTTTGTTGCATATTTAACACTTGAATAAGATTAATACTGCTGCAAACTGCTTACTGGCTGGAATGACCTGAAAATATACAAATCAAATAAGTTAAGAGGGCCTAATATTTCGATCTTAATCTTAACAAGATCTTCTTCAGAGACTAAATGGCTGTGTACAAGAAACAAACATACAGCATGATGCACATCATGGATGCTGAAGAAACACAAAAGAAAAATATTTAACACTTATTATTTTTCTATTTACAGATGAGGCGGTGGCTCGCCAATGAACCATTTGTGTTGCATGAGACGATTGTAGTGCTGTCCGTGATGAATCACAGTCATTTCAAGACTGACAAGTTCACATTCATGACGAAATTAAAAAAACCTTGGGCTATCAGTATCAGGTTATAAATTTATAATCTAAACGCCTTCAAGAATCGAAAAAGTGTAGAGATATGTACACATTTGTTTTAGATCAATCAAGCACTCGGAACAGTTTTCTAAAAACAAATCCTTACCACGTATTTAGTTTATTTGGATAAGAATTCAATACGAATTTAGAATTTTATAAAAATGTACTTTGAGACCTGGCGTTTCCTGAAAAAAATAGAAAAAAATATGCAGGTAGACATTGTGACACACAAACTAACTTCTTTTATAATGGACATTAGTCAAAAAAATATGTTTGTAATGCACAAGTTTTTCAAATGAAATGCTTACAAATGTGATTATTGTCTCTCCTTATTAAGTATAATACAGAAGCATGTACATGTACATCAATGGTCGACTTGTCTCAACGGTCGACTTGTCCCGAGTCGAGTTGTCTCAACGGTCGACTTTTCTGACATCCTCTGGAAGCATCGACCTCTCAATGCTATTTTTTCCTTGTAATAACTGACCTCACAATGAAATTATTTCCTGCGAGGTAGGGATGGGTCTGGATCTCGAAGTCTGCACTAGAAAAAAAATTATGGGAAAACAAATTATGGGTCTCTATGCAGATGATTCGGTTGCACACAACAAAAATTGGCAAAGGTGGGTGGGTCACTGGTCAGATTCAGATTTATATTTCCGAAGACCCTCGATAAGGAGAAACAAAAATATTCACACAGGGGTAATAATAATTATGTGAACAATAAGTTTCTTAATACAGAGGGAAAACTACACACACGACTCTGCTAGATAGAACTGACAATTTTAATTTTGTTAAGAGGGTACGGGGTGATATAGTGTAATTATATACTGGTTTGGTTTCATCATGCGCGTTTTCGAATTCAAATTGGAGTGACTGCGGTATCCGAATGAAAATATTGAGAAAAATATGCTAATTTAATATTATAATTTCAAAGCTTTCAACCATCCTAAATTTGCACTAAGCACATAACCGTGCTTAGTAAAACCAGCTTACCAGCCGTTTAAAATTATTTACTTTTATAGTTATAATTAACTTTTATATATATATATTTTTTTTTTAAGCCTGATTTATACTAACAGGCCAGAATCGCGGAATATGTTTGTGTGTAGAAATACAACGAGTGGTCTGCCAAGACTGTGACACGTGCCCGCCTGCTCTTTCATTTAGCCAGCTGGTGTTGCGTGTGAAGATCCGTCTCTACGGGTAAAGATAATTGTGGCCATTTCCCCGCAACTACAGACTTGGTGAGCTTATAAAGATGCTTCTTGCTAAATCCATGGAGAAATAAGAACGATGTTAAATGTTTGAAGCAAACCTTGATCAGGTAAAAGTAATTTGCAGTACAAGTCAACTCGATTAATACCCCCCCTCCACCCGGTTGGTTAGGGGTTATTAATTATACTATAGGGTCATTATCGTTCATTTAATCGGTAGGCGTTAACGTGGGAAGATCCCCGCAACTTGGTGAGATTATGAAGGTGCTTCTTGCTGAACCGGGCCATGGCGTTGCATTTTAAAAGGTTCTAACGTGACAAACTAAACCAAAAAAAACCCGAGCCTGAACATTCTCAGAAACCATATAATTAAATCAAGTTCATAATTTGTAAATGTTTACTTATTGATTGACAGATGATGACTTTTATTTATCTTTGGGGTAAACAGTTTCTCTATAATTGTTTCCGTAGGGAGACACAGCAACCTCAATCGTTAGCAAATGTTTTTTTAGATTGCCTCAATTTGACGATCAGTCCGACAACTTGTTTTGAATTGTTGGTCCACTGTGTTTTGCACTGAGATTTGCAAAATAAAAACAGCATCAGGGATTTTTGTCGAAACTACGACCCTCTTTGCTGAGGCCATGCATTGTTTGCTTCTGGGCAACTTGAAATGTTTTAACTTTTAGTTTTCCGTACCTTTCTGGCTGCACTTGCCTTGATATGTGATTGATATTCTAATTACCAGTTACTTCTTGTTTACCCAATTTAATTTGATCTGTGTTTTATTTTTGGTAGTTGTTTTTGTGATAGGTTCTATTCTGTTAAACCACTATAGTTCATAGTTTGCTTTATTGTCACACATTTATTGAAACGTGCCTTAATTGTTTTGCGTTCTAAAATTTAGATACAATGTACTGTGCAAGTGTAGACTCAAAATTAATTTATTATATATTGTCGTCTTAATTGTCTGTGCAGGTACATGTACTTTTTACCACCGAAATGAACATCTTTGGGGTATTCATCGCATCCATGGAGAAGATTGCTGATTTCCTCAGTTTTGCGAACGAGTACCATTCACAGCCAAAGTCGGTAAAGTATCTTTATTCTTCCTTTATATGCAAGTTAGCATCAGTCAGAACCACTTGTTACCAGCATCTAGTACAATCCTACCGACTCTTTTTCGTACTTGCAATAGAGGAGACTGGGGTTAGTACCAAAACATATATACTTCACAAGCTAGTTTTATTCAGAAAAACAATGGATATACCAGTTTGTGCATTTCTGTGTAGCAAACTGTATCTACCTGTTTGGTGTAAGTTGAAATATAAATGTATGGTAATAATAATAATAATACATTTATAATGCGCACATTCCATTAAAAAATGTTCATGTGCGCAGAACAACTTAATAAGGCGATAAACTTAATAAAGCTAACAAAACTTACTATGCAATACCAAAATACACTAACCATAAAACATTAATTAAAAGCCATGTTAAACAAATATGTTTTCAGTTTGTTTTTGAATGTTGTGAGAGAGTGAACACATTGAATTTATATGGTAACTTATTCCACAGAAATGGTGCAGCTGCATTAAAACTTCTTCCCCCCAATGTTTTCAACATCCGTCCTTGAGGGTAATTTAAGGCAAATTTATTGCATGAACGAAGAGAATATCTCCCAGGCCTTCTCACACTAATTAAGTCAGCCAAATAAGTAGGAGCTAAACCATGAAGAATTTTAAATGTAAGCAGCAACACCTTAAACTGAATACGAAAGGATACCGGGAGCCAATGTAAATCGCACAATGTTGAAGTTATGTGGTCACGTCGTGACAAACCGCACACTAGACGTGCAGCTTCATTCTGAACTCTCTGTAATTTAACAAGTTGAGTGTTAGGAAGGCCATAAAATAAAGCATTACAATAGTCTAAACGACTAGTCACAAAAGCATGGATTAAAACCTCCAAGGTGCCCTTAGTCAGGTATTTTCTGATCCTCCGAATGTTATGTAAGTGATAAAAAGCAACCGAGCAAACTTTAGTTATGTGCTTGTCCATAGAAAGGTTAGAATCAAGCCAAATTCCCAAATTTCGTACACATTGTGAGGAATCCACACTGACATCCCCAACTGTTAGACTGGATACGGTTGATTTGGAAAGTTGTTGCCTAGTGCCAATTGCAATGAACTCTGTTTTTGCATCATTGATCATGAGACGATTATGCAACATCCACTGACGTAAATCAGTGATGCAATTTTCCATACCAGCTACTGCTTGCTCTTGGCAAGCAGTGTCATGTGGCCTAAATGACATATATAGCTGTGTGTCATCAGCGTAACAGTGAACATTTGGAAGATGATGTTTAATGACATCAAATAAACCAGATGAATAAATAATAAAAAGTAACGGTCCTAAACAGGATCCCTGTGGAACTCCACAATCAAGATCAAAATAGTCCGACAGTGTTCCTTGCATCAGCACACGCTGACGTCTACCATTCAAATAGGAGCGAAACCAGTTCAATGCCAAACCAGTAACCCCAAATTTTGTTTCTAGTCTCCGCAACAAAATCCCATGGTCAACCGTATCGAAAGCGGCACTAAGATCCAACAGTACCAAAAGGGTAACATGCTGTGAGTTCATTTTCATGAGTATGTCATTAGTGATCTTGACCAAGGCCGTTTCCGTGCTGTGGTTTTTCCTGTAGGCTGACTGTTGAGGTGGATAGAGAGAATTTAATGTCATATAACCATGAATCTGATCGTAATTGGCCAATAGTTCTAAAAGTTACTAATGTCCAAATTGGCCTTTTTTAAAAGTGGAATTACAACAGCTTCCTTCCATTCATTTGGAAAAATACCAGACTGAAGCGATTGGTTAATAATTCTAGTCAATGTTGGTAACACAACATCCAAGCAATTAACAAGCAACTGTGTAGGCATGGGGTTCAAAAAGCAAGTTTTTTTAGAGGCATTTTGAATAAGAGCCCTTACATCATGCTGGGTAAGCGCGACAAAACGATCAAACTGCACGGCTGGTCTATCCACATCAAGTTCATTAACCAAATTACATGCACCACCTGTAGAAATGATATTATCTACCGGTAATTGATTATGAATACCGTTTATTTTCTGGACAAAAAAATTTCCAATATTATTAGCCCATTCCTGGTTGACAGTGTTATCAGACAAAATGTGTCTGTCACAGGGTTTCAGAAGTTTATTGACTAGACTAAAAAGTCTACGAAAATTGCCACTATTATCACTGACAAGGTTACTGTAAAAATCTTGACGTGCTTTATACATCATAAAATTGGTCCGATTTCTTAGGATCTTAAAACTGATCAAATCAGAGTCTTTACCAGAAAGTCGCCACTTCTTTTCAGCCTTACGACGTAACCGTTTGAGTTGTTTAATGTGTTGGTTAAACCAGGGCACAAGTGGTCTTGAGCTGATAACTTTATTCTGCACAGGAGCATGACGATCAAGAACATTCAAAAGACTTTCATTATAGCAGTTAGTAAGATCATCAAGGTTTTCAGGTGGATTTAAACAAACTTCTGACAGAGCCAAATCATCCTTAAAGGATTCGATGTCAATTGATTTTACTCTTCGGTAATGCGGTAATGACTTAAAAACTACATTTAATATTTGAGTTCAAGTAAAAGCACTATAGGCCATGCACCCAGCATGTAAACAAAAATTTACTGACATAAATATGCAGGGAAGTTCTACAAATACTCTATAAAAGGGTTAAGATTTGTTTAACCATTTAAAAAACAATACTTTTAGTTTTCAGGGGAAAAAACGGTTCCTATTACCTTTGTGCATTTTTTTTTTTAACAAACAATTACCACACGATTTTATTGTTATTTTTTTCCACTACAAATTCCGGCATATAAAGCAATAATGTGTGACAGGTGGAAATGGGCTTTTCAAGTCTGGAGATGGAATTCATGCTTTTATTCCTTCATCATCAGTGGCTGCATTGCAGCATGAGAACCCTCCCCGCCCCTCCTTTGTGGTGATCATTGGGCTTGCGGAATGTTGTGGTTTCTTTTTAGGTAACAATAGTCAAGAGAATGTATAGGTATGGCGTATGAAGCGCAATATGTGGCAGAGATAACCCCCCCCCCCCCCCCCCCTCTTTTGTGTTGACCATTGTTTTCCCGGAATCTCAGGAATTCCTTTTAGGTTTCAAGGGGGGGTGGGTTAGGTTACATTTGTGTTGAGTGTGTATAAAGTATAGGGATAAGAGGGGGGTATAAGGTATGGGGGACTAATACCATGCTGGGTACGATAAATTCCAGAGCGCGGCTGGTGAATTTCAGTTATCTGGCCCATAAACCTGTAGGCAAGTAACAATGAATTTGCATATTAGTGTGTTGCGTTTTTGGGGGTTACAAAATGCAGCACTGTCTTAATTGTTGTGTGAGCACATTTGTATGCATAAGTTATATAATGATACCAGTCAGGCATGCCAATGGTGTACTAACTTGCATGCCTTTGCTGTACTGACTTGCATGCCTTTGCTGTTCCTTTCAAGTTATTGTTACAATAATTTAGTCATTCCGTTTTTGGAGCTCTCTGGGGTGAGCAGCTATTGCTACAATGAATTAGTCATTGCGTTTTTGAGCTCGGTGCAGTGAACAGCTATTGCTGCAATGATTTAGTCATTCTATTTTTGAGCTCGCATGGAGTGAGCAGCATCAACTCATCTCTCCTGATATTACTTGGCCATTAGTGCTATTGCTATAGCCAGTTTCAGTGTTTAATATGTATATACCTCTTAATTTATCGGTGCTGTTTTCCGTTTTGCAAAGTTTGACTGGCACCAGTTGAGGAACGTCACATGCATGGTAAGTAAAGTGATCTTTACTGTTTTATTAAAACGTAGCTTGAATTTTGTTATTTAACTCTTGTGGAAGTTTAGGGAGTTGGACATAGTGTGACGTTATCAGCAGCGCACTTGATGAAGTAATAAGTCGGCAGATTTTGCGCGTGATTCATTTCCACGCGCTGTCGGCGTGCGGCACATGAAGCTCAAAGAAATTGCCCCTTTATATTAATATTTCCTGAAGGTTTAGAGTAGACAAGTTATTTTGCAAGTGTTTTTGTGATTTTGTTAGTTTATTTGTTATTGAGGGGGGAAGATTTTATAATACAGGTAAAGTATTGAGAATGTTTAATTTTAGTTTAGGGCCTAATGTAGGCGGCAAAAGGAAAGTTTGTTTAACACAGTGGCCGAATTTTGTGTCAATCTAGATATGCTCTTTGTTTGTATAAGCCTATAAGATTAATGAAGTCGGCAGCTCGTATCCAACAAAGCCCTTCAACTGTTTAGTCTCGATTCTGAACGCTCTATAACTTAGGGTGCACTAGCCTAATTCGAGCCCCATTGAAACTAGTGTAAAATCAATATCGTTCCGGGCCAAGTTTCATGCAAACCGACATCACTGGGGATTTTCAAACAACAATATAAAGATTATTGTCTTGGCCTTTATCTTTGGATGTCTTTTCAATTTTTGGTGGGTTAGCCAATAACATTTTTGTAATATTCACACCAAAAGAAACTCGCCTCCCGAAACGTGATACTTTCCCATCTTGCACGCAGCCATTTTACAAATGGCATCTCTTTATTTTTTTCAAAATAAGTTTCATGTCGGGCGTGTTTTGTAGGGTCGGGCGGGGACGATCAACAATTTTTTTTTTATCTGGCCTAATAAAAATATATTTCCACTTAATGTACACAGTGATGCTAAAGTCTAAAATACGATCCTAAAATTTTATTGTCTTTTTAAATAATTTTTAATTTTTTTTTTATAAAATGTATTTTTTTTTTCTCATTACCTCTGTGCATTTTTTTCTTTTACAAAAATGCACAATATACATCTTTCCTTTTTATTAAAAAAAATCAGATGATCAGTTGTATTCTTTCAGAAATGACTACCAAACATATATTTTTATGAAAGTTACACACTTGGCTAAACTTATCATTGAGATAAAATCAATGCAACCAAGTGAAAATCAATTTTTAGTCTTCTAATAGGCCTTAGTTTGTTTGGACATATTTTGCTTAGGCTGCTTTCTGTTTGTTTGTTCGTTTTTAGTTTAAGAGTCTTGCATTTTTGCTAAATGTAACAGTTAGAACTCGTCTTTGATTGACTTGCACAGCTTGCCCCATAACGTATGGTGGGGTCGGGCCAGATGTATAGTTTTGTGTTTCCGCGTTTTCACTATTTTGTGTTCCGCATTTCCACTATTTTGTGTTCCGCATTTCCACTATTTTGTGTTCCGCGTTTCCACTATTTTGTGTTCCACTGGAATCGACAATTATAATAATGTAAATTATTTATGTAATATCGTAGCTAGAAATGTTGGTTTTGAAAAAAAGAAACAAAAAAGGCCTCCTTTCTTTTACAAAAAAGGCATGACGCTTCATTTTTTTTAATTGGCCTAATAGACTATTTCTGCTTCCGAAAAAAGAACCATCAGCTACTAGCACACTACTTAGCCCACACTGATTCCCTTTTTCTCAATCTAAGAACCCTGAAACTGCACGATATTTACTCTCTTTAGTTAGGAACAATCATGTACCATCTCGCTCACAATACATTACTCATTTGTCTTGCATAAATATTTTCCAGAAATCGTCATATTCATACTCGTGTACTAATCAAGCTTCTCACTTTCATATCCACTTTTTACAAACAAATTTTACCCCGTGTTCCATCTTTACTTCTTGTTCCAACTTTAACCCGTGTTCCACCTTTTTTTATTCTACGTTCCAAATTGTTGTATTCCGCGTTCCAAATTGTTGTATTCCGCGTTCCAACTTTTTTTATTCCGCGTTCCAACTTTTTTTATCTCGCGTTCCAACTTTTTTTATTCTGCGTTCCAACTTTTTTTAATTCGGCGTTCCAACTTTTTTTTATTCTGCGTTCCACCTTTTTTTAATTCGGCATTCCAACTTTTTTTTATTCTGCGTTCCCAACTTTTTCTACTCTGCGTTCGCAACTGTTTCTACTCTGCGTTCCCAACTTTTTCTACTCTGCGTTCCCAACTGTTTCTACTCTGCGTTCCCAACTGTTTCTACTCTGCATTCCCAACTGTTTCTACTCCGTGTTCCCAACTGTTTCTACTCCGCGTTCCCAACTGTTTCTACTACGCGTTCCCAACTTTTTCTACCCCTGTTTCAACTTTTTATACTCGGCGTTCCAACTATTTTTATTCCGCGTCCCTTCCGCCCAGACCTGCATGCCTAGACCGAAACAAAGTTACGTTAATGTTTTAAGAGGTCAAATTGACTAGGGGACTAATTATTTGCAAAGACGACAGTGTCTAACAACAAAATTTTTGCCCATCCAAGGCCAACTTTTGTTTGTGTGTATTTTAAACCACTTTAGAGCAAGACTGTTGTTGGATAAGGGAGTGACAGCCTAAGATGCACCCGCCCAAGATGACGACAGGACTGGAAGACTGGACGATTGGTGGGTGTTTTATGACACGTTCTGTTATATTAAAGCACTGTAGTGCATATTTTGTGCATAAATAGATACATATAATGCGCCTTCATATTTGGCGTGATGAAATTTGTTTGAAATTACCTCTTAAATACCCGACTCCAGTAATAATAAAAACAAGTATAACAATGTATACAGCTTTGCCCATCAAAAGTTGATATTTGATTATTGTTATTGTTTTAATTTAAAACAGCTTGAGATGGAGAATTAATGAATGCGACAACAAGACCGCACGCCCAGACCAGCACGCCTAGACCGAAACAAAGTTAAGTATATGTTTTAAGAGGTCAAATTGACTAGGGGACTAATTATTTAGATTTTGTTTGGATACTGTGCAAGTGTAAACTGTTTTTGTCATTGCAGGCGCCAACAAAATGAACCGGCACTGAGCCGCCTTGCCCGCCGCCGTCAACGCTTGTTCATTTTAGTGGCGTCTGCTCGGAGAAAGACAAGAAGACACGAAAAGTAATGAAAACAAAACCCACTAAAATACTGACACACAGTTATGAGTAATTTTCTAAGAGATGCCAAACTGCTTATGAGACTAATTTTGTCGACTTTGTTTGGATACCCGACTGTGCAAGTGTAGACTTGAAATTAAGTCGTTGGACACTGTCGGTTTTGTATGTGTAGTCGCCATCCAAAAAAACCAACGCTGAGCCACTATGCATGGACAAAGACGACAGTGTCTCACAACAAAAAATTTGCCCATCCAAGGCCAACTTTTGTTTGTGTGTATTTTAAACCACTTTAGAGGAAGACTGTTGTTGGATAAGGGAGTGACAGTCCAAGATGCACCCGCCCCAGATGACGACAGGACTGGAAGACTGGACGATTGGTGGGTGTTTTATGACACGTTCTGTTATATTAAAGCACTGTAGTGCATATTTTGTGCATAAATAGATACATATAATGCGCCTTCATATTTGGCGTGATGAAATTTGTTTGAAATTACACCTTAAATACCCGACTCCAGTAATAATAAAAACAAGTATAACAATGTATACAGATTTGCCCATCCCAAGTTGATATTTGATTATTGTTAAAGTTTTAATTTTAAACAGCTTGAGATGGAGAATTAAAGAATGCGACAACAAGACCGCACGCCCAGACCAGCACGCCTAGACCGAAACAAAGTTAAGTATAGGTTTTAAGAGAGGTTAAATTGACTAGGGGACTAATTATTTAGATTTTGTTTGGATACTGTGCAAGTGTAAACTGTTTTTGTCATTGCAGGCGCCAACAAAATGAACCGGCGCTGAGCCGCCTTGCCCGCCGCCGTCAACGCTTGTTCATTTTAGTGGCGCCTGCTCGGTGAAAGACAAGAAGACACGAAAAGGAATGAAAACAAAACCCACTCAAATACTGACGCACAGTTACGAGTAATTTTCTAAGAGATGCCAAACTGCTTATGAGACTAATTTTGTCGACTTTGTTTGGATACCCGACTGTGCAAGTGTAGACTTGAAGTGAAGTCGTTGGACACTGTCGTTTTTGTATGTGTAGTCGCCATCCAAAAAAACCAACGCTGAGCCACTATGCATGGACAAAGACGACAGTGTCTCACAAGAAACATTTTGCCCATCCAAGGCCAACTTTTGTTTGTGTGTATTTTAAACCACTTTAGAGGAAGACTGTTGTTGGATAAGGGACTGACAGCCCAAGATGCACCCGCCCCAGATGACGACAGGACTGGAAGACTGGACGATTGGTGGGTGTTTTATGACACGTTCTGTTGTATTAAAGCACTGTAGTGCATATTTTGTGCATAAATAGATACATATAATGCGCCTTCATATTTGGCGTGATGAAATTTGTTTGAAATTACACCTTAAATACCCGACTCCAGTAATAATAAAAACAAGTATAACAATGTATACAGCTTTGCCCATCCCAAGTTGATATTTGATTATTGTTATTGTTTTAATTTTAAACAGCTTGAGATGGAGAATTAAAGAATGCGACAACAAGACCGCACGCCCAGACCAGCACGCCTAGACCGAAACAAAGTTAAGTATAGGTTTTAAGAGAGGTTAAATTGACTAGGGGACTAATTATTTAGATTTTGTTTGGATACTGTGCAAGTGTAAACTGTTTTTGTCATTGCAGGCGCCAACAAAATGAACCGGCGCTGAGCCGCCTTGCCCGCCGCCGTCAACGCTTGTTCATTTTAGTGGCGTCTGCTCGAAGAAAGACAAGAAGACACGAAAAAGAATGAAAACAAAACCCACTCAAATACTGACACAGTTACGAGTAATTTTCGATGCCAAACTGCTTATGAGACTAATTTTGTCGACTTTGTTTGGATACCCGACTGTGCAAGTGTAGACTTGAAATTAAGTCGTTGGACACTGTCGTGTGTAGTCGCCATCCCAAAAAACCAACGCTGAGCCACTATGCATGGACAAAGACGACAGTGTCTCACAACAAAAAATTTGCCCATCCAAGGCCAACTTTTGTTTGTGTGTATTTTAAACCACTTTAGAGGAAGACTGTTGTTGGATAAGGGAGTGACAGCCCAAGATGCACCCTCCCAAGATGTTGACAGGACTGGAAGACTGGACGATTGGTGGGTGTTTTATGACACGTTCTGTTATATTAAAGCACTGTAGTGCATATTTTGTGCATAAATAGATACATATAAAGCGCCTTCATATTTGGCGTGATGAAATTTGTTTGAAATCACACCTTAAATACCCGACTCCAGTAATAATAAAAACAAGTATAACAATGTATACAGCTTTGCCCATCCAAAGTTGATATTTGATTATTGTTATTGTTTTAATTTGAAACAGCTTGAGATGGAGAATCAATGAATGCGACAACAAGACCGCACGCCCAGACCAGCACGCCTAGACCGAAACAAAGTTAAGTATATGTTTTAAGAGAGGTTAAATTGACTAGGGGACTAATTATTTAGATTTTGTTTGGATACTGTGCAAGTGTAAAGTGTTTTTGTCATTGCAGGCGCCAACAAAATGAACCGGCGCTGAGCCGCCTTGCCCGCCGCCGTCAACGCTTGTTCATTTTAGTGGCGTCTGCTCGAAGAAAGACAAGAAGACACGAAAAGGAATGAAAACAAAACCCACTCAAATACTGACACACAGTTATGAGTAATTTTCGATGCCAAACTGCTTATGAGACTAATTTTGTCGACTTTGTTTGGATACCCGACTGTGCAAGTGTAGACTTGAAATTAAGTCGTTGGACACTGTCGTTTTTGTATGCGTAGTCGCCATCCAAAAAAAACAACGCTGAGCCACTATGCATGGACAAAGATGACAGTGTCTAACAACAAACTTTTTGCCCATCCAAGGCCAACTTTTGTTTGTGTGTATTTTAAACCACTTTAGAGGAAGACTGTTGTTGGATAAGGGAGTGACAGCCCAAGATGCACCCTCCCAAGATGTTGACAGGACTGGAAGACTGGACGATTGGTGGGTGTTTTATGACACGTTCTGTTATATTAAAGCACTGTAGTGCATATTTTGTGCATAAATAGATACATATAAAGCGCCTTCATATTTGGCGTGATGAAATTTGTTTGAAATCACACCTTAAATACCCGACTTCAGTAATAATAAAAACAAGTATAACAATGTATACAGCTTTGCCCATCCAAAGTTGATATTTGATTATTGTTATTGTTTTAATTTGAAACAGCTTGAGATGGAGAATCAATGAATGCGACAACAAGACCGCACGCCCAGACCAGCACGCCTAGACCGAAACAAAGTTAAGTATATGTTTTAAGAGAGGTTAAATTGACTAGGGGACTAATTATTTAGATTTTGTTTGGATACTGTGCAAGTGTAAAGTGTTTTTGTCATTGCAGGCGCCAACAAAATGAACCGGCGCTGAGCCGCCTTGCCCGCCGCCGTCAACGCTTGTTCATTTTAGTGGCGTCTGCTCGAAGAAAGACAAGAAGACACGAAAAGGAATGAAAACAAAACCCACTCAAATACTGACACACAGTTATGAGTAATTTTCGATGCCAAACTGCTTATGAGACTAATTTTGTCGACTTTGTTTGGATACCCGACTGTGCAAGTGTAGACTTGAAATTAAGTCGTTGGACACTGTCGTTTTTGTATGCGTAGTCGCCATCAAAAAAAAACAACGCTGAGCCACTATGCATGGACAAAGATGACAGTGTCTAACAACAAACTTTTTGCCCATCCAAGGCCAACTTTTGTTTGTGTGTATTTTAAACCACTTTATTAGAGGAAGACTGTTGTTGGATAAGGGAGTGACAGCCCAAGAATGCACCCGCCCCAGATGACGACAGGACTGGAAGACTGGACGATTGGTGGGTGTTTTATGACACGTTCTGTTATATTAAAGCACTGTAGTGCATATTTTGTGCATAAATAGATACATATAATGCGCCTTCATATTTGGCGTGATGAAATTTGTTTGAAATTACACCTTAAATACCCGACTCCAGTAATAATAAAAACAAGTATAACAATGTATACAGCTTTGCCCATCCCAAGTTGATATTTGATTATTGTTATTGTTTAAATTTTAAACAGCTTGAGATGGAGAATTAAAGAATGCGACAACAAGACCGCACGCCCAGACCAGCATGCCTAGACTGAAACAAAGTTAAGTATATGTTTTAAGAGAGGTTAAATTGACTAGGGGACTAATTATTTAGATTTTGTTTGGATACTGTGCAAGTGTAATCTGTTTTTGTCATTGCAGGCGCCAACAAAATGAACCGGCGCTGAGCCGCCTTGCCCGCCGCCGTCAACGCTTGTTTATTTTAGTGGCGCCTGCTCGGTGAAAAACAAGAAGACACGAAAAGGAATGAAAACAAAACCCACTCAAATACTGACGCACAGTTACGAGTAATTTTCTAAGAGATGCCAAACTGCTTATGAGACTAATTTTGTCGACTTTGTTTGGATACCCGACTGTGCAAGTGTAGACTTGAAATTAAGTCGTTGGACACTGTCGTTTTTGTATGCGTAGTCGCCATCCAAAAAAAACAACGCTGAGCCACTATGCATGGACAAAGACGACAGTGTCTAACAACAAACTTTTTGCCCATCCAAGGCCAACTTTTGTTTGTGTGTATTTTAAACCACTTTATTAGAGGAAGACTGTTGTTGGATAAGGGAGTGACAGCCCAAGAATGCACCCGCCCCAGATGACGACAGGACTGGAAGACTGGACGATTGGTGGGTGTTTTATGACACGTTCTGTTGTATTAAAGCACTGTAGTGCATATTTTGTGCATAAATAGATACATATAATGCGCCTTCATATTTGGCGTGACGAAATTTGTTTGAAATTACACCTTAAATACCCGACTCCAGTAATAATAAAAACAAGTATAACAATGTATACAGCTTTGCCCATCCAAAGTTGATATTTGATTATTGTTATTGTTTTAATTTGAAACAGCTTGAGATGGAGAATCAATGAATGCGACAACAAGACCGCACGCCCAGACCAGCACGCCTAGACCGAAACAAAGTTAAGTATATGTTTTAAGAGAGGTTAAATTGACTAGGGGACTAATTATTTAGATTTTGTTTGGATACTGTGCAAGTGTAAACTGTTTTTGTCATTGCAGGCGCCAACAAAATGAACCGGCGCTGAGCCGCCTTGCCCGCCGCCGTCAACGCTTGTTCATTTTAGTGGCGTCTGCTCGAAGAAAGACAAGAAGACACGAAAAGGAATGAAAACAAAACCCACTCAAATACTGACACACACAGTTATGAGTAATTTTCGATGCCAAACTGCTTATGAGACTAATTTTGTCGACTTTGTTTGGATACCCGACTGTGCAAGTGTAGACTTGAAATTAAGTCGTTGGACACTGTCGTTTTTGTATGCGTAGTCGCCATCCAAAAAAACCAACGCTGAGCCACTATGCATGGACAAAGATGACAGTGTCTAACAACAAACTTTTTGCCCATCCAAGGCCAACTTTTGTTTGTGTGTATTTTAAACCACTTTATTAGAGGAAGACTGTTGTTGGATAAGGGAGTGACAGCCCAAGAATGCACCCGCCCCAGATGACGACAGGACTGGAAGACTGGACGATTGGTGGGTGTTTTATGACACGTTCTGTTATATTAAAGCACTGTAGTGCATATTTTGTGCATAAATAGATACATATAATGCGCCTTCATATTTGGCGTGATGAAATTTGTTTGAAATTACACCTTAAATACCCGACTCCAGTAATAATAAAAACAAGTATAACAATGTATACAGCTTTGCCCATCCCAAGTTGATATTTGATTATTGTTATTGTTTAAATTTTAAACAGCTTGAGATGGAGAATTAAAGAATGCGACAACAAGACCGCACGCCCAGACCAGCACGCCTAGACTGAAACAAAGTTAAGTATATGTTTTAAGAGAGGTTAAATTGACTAGGGGACTAATTATTTAGATTTTGTTTGGATACTGTGCAAGTGTAATCTGTTTTTGTCATTGCAGGCGCCAACAAAATGAACCGGCGCTGAGCCGCCTTGCCCGCCGCCGTCAACGCTTGTTCATTTTAGTGGCGCCTGCTCGGTGAAAAACAAGAAGACACGAAAAGGAATGAAAACAAAACCCACTCAAATACTGACGCACAGTTACGAGTAATTTTCTAAGAGATGCCAAACTGCTTATGAGACTAATTTTGTCGACTTTGTTTGGATACCCGACTGTGCAAGTGTAGACTTGAAATGAAGTCGTTGGACACTGTCGTGTGTAGTCGCCATCCCAAAAAACCAACGCTGAGCCACTATTGCATGGACAAAGACGACAGTGTCTCACAACAAAAATTTTGCCCATCCAAGGCCAACTTTTGTTTGTGTGTATTTTAAACCACTTTAGAGGAAGACTGTTGTTGGATAAGGGAGTGACAGCCCAAGATGCACCCGCCCAAGATGACGACAGGACTGGAAGACTGGACGATTGGTGGGTGTTTTATGACACATTCTGTTATATTAAAGCACTGTAGTGCATATTTTGTGCATAAATAGATACATATAATGCGCCTTCATATTTGGCGTGATGAAATTTGTTTGAAATCACACCTTAAATACCCGACTCCAGTAATAATAAAAACAAGTATAACAATGTATACAGCTTTGCCCATCCAAAGTTGATATTTGATTATTGTTATTGTTTTAATTTTGAACAGCTTGAGATGGAGAATCAATGAATGCGACAACAAGACCGCACGCCCAGACCAGCACGCCTAGACCGAAACAAAGTTAAGTATATGTTTTAAGAGAGGTTAAATTGACTAGGGGACTAATTATTTAGATTTTGTTTGGATACTGTGCAAGTGTAAACTGTTTTTGTCATTGCAGGCGCCAACAAAATGAACCGGCGCTGAGCCGCCTTGCCCGCCGCCGTCAACGCTTGTTCATTTTAGTGGCGCCTGCTCGGTGAAAGACAAGAAGACACGAAAAGGAATGAAAACAAAACCCACTCAAATACTGACGCACAGTTATGAGTAATTTTCGATGCCAAACTTCTTATGAGACTAATTTTGTCGACTTTGTTTGGATACCCGACTGCAAGTGTAGACTTGAAATTAAGTCGTTGGACACTGTCGTTTTTGTATGCGTAGTCGCCATCCAAAAAAAACAACGCTGAGCCACTATGCATGGACAAAGATGACAGTGTCTAACAACAAACTTTTTGCCCATCCAAGGCCAACTTTTGTTTGTGTGTATTTTAAACCACTTTAGAGGAAGACTGTTGTTGGATAAGGGAGTGACAGCCCAAGAATGCACCCGCCCCAGATGACGACAGGACTGGAAGACTGGACGATTGGTGGGTGTTTTATGAAACGTTCTGTTATATTAAAGCACTGTAGTGCATATTCTGTGCATAAATAGATACATATAATGCGCCTTCATATTTGGCGTGATGAAATTTGTTGGAAATCACACCTTAAATACCCGACTCCAGTAATAATAAAAACAAGTATAACAATGTATACAGCTTTGCCCATCCAAAGTTGATATTTGATTTTTGTTATTGTTTCAATTTTAAACAGCTTGAGATGGAGAATCAATGAATGCGACTGGAAGCTATGAAGGACTGGAAGATTGGTGAGTGTTTTATGACATGTTCTATTATATTAAACCACTATAGTATATATTTGGAGTTTATTTTTATTGTCACAGTTATAGATAGTTATAATGCACCTTTATTTCGCTAGCTAAAGTTCGTTTAGAAATACACATTAAAAACGTGACTCGTATATTTCAGAATTCTATTACAGAAAATATGTCACCTCCGATACTTACATATGCATTTCTTTGCGCATGCGCAATGAATTTGCTGAAACGAAAACAAAGGCTATGACGTCACCCACACACTGCACCTCCCAGAAGCCCTATATGAATCGTCCTTATTTCAGCGTGCGTTAAGTGTACACGTGTTGTTAGGTTTACTCCTAGCGATACACTCTACAAGCGTAAAGATTGTATTTTCGACACGACATGGCTGAACCAAAATCTAAGAAAAAGTCAGCGAATCGCAGCAATATTTGCCGTTCCTGTGGTAGTTCACCTTTGGACTTTGATATACATTCTTCCTGCTTCCGTTGTCGTCTATGCTCACAGAATAACCCTTGCTGAATCTGTTCATAGTTTCATCCTACAGTCGCCCTATTCCCGCCTCGTCAGAGAGATGGAACGACCTTTCTTTTTGGGCTGAGCCGGAAAATTACGTACATCGACCCGGCCCGGGCGCTCTGGCTTGGGCGTACTTCCCTAACGATCCCCGTCAGTACGGGCCGCCGATGCATCTCTCTTGCCTGCCTTTGAGCTACTTTCCTACGTACTACACTCCGGAGATGTCATATCATGGCGAACGGGGCCCTGGTACTGACCATTTACCTCGCCTGAGGGATCGCTATATGCTGACGATGATTCCAGCCAGTGCGATAGTAGCCACTATTTCAGAGGCCACGCTACACATTCTTTGTCTCGTGATAGTGCCTACCGCTCTCAACACTACGTCGGAGATCATTTTCCGGAGGGAATTTTTCGTCTTCGTTCTGGGGATTTTTCTCGTTCCCGCTCCCGTTCTCGATCGACTATCAGGTCGTCTCATCGACTATCAGGTCGTACACATCGACTATCAGGTCGTACACACACGGCCATCCTTTGTCTTTTTTACCGACTTCCAATGACTCGGATCTAGACAGTCGGGAGCCCAAAGTGATCATCCCAGAAGTGGGTAAGATTTTTACAGTTTCCCCCTCCTTCTTCTATAGAAGCCTCCCGCTCCTCCTTCCGAAAAGAGACAGCTAGACCCACTCCTCCTCTGAATTTTGTGCTTCCCATTGACATTTGTTTGGCGGACATCATGGATAAAGCCTTTTCTCTCATTCAGAAGAAAAAAGCTCCCAAAGCCTCCTCCAGAGAACATTGACTTTTTAAAACCAAAGATGATAACTCCAATCAGTTTTGTACTATCCCAACAATTCCTTCAGCAGTCAAAGACAAATTGTGTTCTTCCAACCCTTCCAAGAGAAGCTTTTTCCCAGACAAGATGGAAACCCTGGCCACTGTCCTGCAATCCCTTCCCCAGGGCTGGTGGGCTGCAACCCTGGATCTGAAGGATGTTTATCTTGATATCTCCATCCACAGAGACCATCAGAGGTTCTTGCAATTCATGTATCGGAACATCACTTATCAGTTTACCCAAAAATTGGACTCTTTCATCAACCAGGAATGCATGCTAACCTGGAGTCTACTCACTTGGTGCAATCTCTCTACAAGCGAGCCACCTCTCCGGGAAAGAGAACATCATAGTGGATGCCCTTTCACGAGGGAGAAACAGATCTTCAACGTCCTAGACACCCCACACACACGCACTACCTCCTACCCAGAGTCTTATCAAAGATCGACCAAGAGAGGTGCTAGATAATCTTAATAGCCCCCCCCCCCCCTGGCCAAGATAACCATGGTTCCCTTAACTTCTGGACTTCCCATTATTCTACCAAAGAGACCAGACCTTCTCACACAACCCGTGTCCAAGATGTTGCTGCACCCAGATCCGGACAGTCCTTATCTTTGTGCTTGGATGCTATCAAGTCTTCCATCCGAACGGCTGGCCTATCTTTAGACGCTGCTTCCCTTGCAGCAAAATGTAGACGACCGTCCACTAGAAGAACACATGTGCCAAGGAAGGTTTTGATCCCAATTCTGCATCTGTAACTGTGATGGGGGATTTTCTACTTCATCTCTTTAATTCTGGCCTCCAGATTAGAACCATTTGAGGCTACAGATCAGCCATCGCAGTAGTACATCTTACCAATCTTACCAATAATACTGCTATATCTCAACTGATAAAAGGTATGTTTTTAGAGAGACCACTCCTTCTTGGGACCTCGGTTGACGAAGCCTCCCTTTGAACACAACCTCACGGTCAAGACAGTCTTCCTTTTAGGAACAAGAACAGGGAGGTGTTTGTCTTGTCCCACGTATCAACTTCCTAACCAAGAACCAATCACCAAGTTTTCCCCTCAAGACATATTCGTCGCGAGCTTGACTTCATTTTCAAGTGTCATTTTGAACACTACACAACTCTTCATCACAACAGTCTGTCCGTTCAACCCCGCCGAAGCCATACTACCAGATTTACCAGGCGAACTGTTGACGGGAGCAATTAATAGTATCTACTCTGACACGGAACACACCCCTCTCAACCAGTTGCATGACTACCTCAAGGGCTCATTTCCAAGGTGTTCCTATCACAGATATTATGGAGGCAGCTTGTTGGAGGGGCACATGGGCAGACAAGTTTTGCAAGCAGCAGCACGTTCTTCAGCCCAGAAACACCGCAGGACTGTCAACTCATCTTCATAAGAGCTTTTGAGTACAATTGCTTGCGCATGCGCATAGAAATGCATATGTAGGTATCGGAGGTGAGTATTTTCTTAGATAGATTAGGAAATCCCTACAGATTTAGGGAGAATACGATTGCGGTACATAGTGAGATATTTGAGGGTATATTCATTGCATCCAACGAATACCACCATGTACTTTTATTAACAGTTTAAGTCAGCCATTTTTTGTTGTTCTTTTTTTGAAGTGGGAACCGCTTGAATCTAGCATCTACTACAACCAACCGACACTCGCTTAATCTAAAAGTGTGATTTCGTGCGATTTGTGGCGCCGAGTTGGACTTCAAATACCAAGCCAGAATTATGAAGGGTTTCTTCAGACAAGACGGTTTCTTCTTGGCTCAATCGAGCTACATGCATGGCATAGCTGCCAATGAGCCTTAGTCCCTACTAACACGACGGTCAAATTAATTGCATCCACTTTATCTTCACAGTCTAATACCCCTGAACCTGAAGGTGCGTGACATCCTGCTGTGGCGTCTCTAGTCTCTCCTGACAGACCTGCTAAACCGGAAGGATTTCCAACTGCGCTAACAAGACCATCTGAAATTCGGGCATTGGACATTCATTGGAGATCAGCAAGTGTCCTCATTAGCCTGCGACTGTCTGACATTCCTCAACTGCCTTGTCTTGATCGAGTTGTGTGTATGCAGGCATTTTGTAGCACCGGCCGGTAGGCGGATCACTCTGTCTCCGATGTAGCAGGAACTAACGGTCGCTACCGCATGAATGGAGATATTTACATGCATACCAGCCAATGTTTTTATTGTACGCCTTCACCCAGTGTTGCCTACCTTGGCATTGTCAAGACGAAGTGGTGACTGTCAGACAGGTTCACCGAGCATCTCTGTAGCGTTACACTTGTTACTCGTGGCTTAACTGTGGTGCAGTACTTTTCTTCATCGGGCCAAACCATTATAGACACGAGCGTCCGTTTCTTGGTTGCCACGGGTACCGACATGAAATGCAAATGCGCTGAGCAACATATCATCTTCCATGCCCTGACAAAGAACAGTAATTAAAAACAATTGCACCTCGCGAAATTGTGAGCCCTTTTTAAATTTGTTTTTAATCAAGTCGTTTTTGTCCGTAAGGGCGTTACCTAAATGAACCAGCACTGAGCCAGCATGCCCGCCGCCGTCAGGGCTGGTTCATGTCAGTGGCGCCTACTGGGACAAAGACACGATTACATCGAAATGAATTACAATGAGCAAATAATGACCGACAGTGTTACAATCAATTTTCTAACAGATGTGCAATTTGTTATGGACAAAGTTTTTCGATTTTGTTTAGATACTGTGCAAGTGTAGAAGTGTAGACCGAAATTAACCAGCACTGAGCCAGCATGCCCGCCGCCGTCGGCGCTGGTTGATTTTGGACAAAGACACGAAGACACCTAAAGGAATTTTAAAAATATAAAAAATTTGACTGTGACACAGACTTTCGAGCAATTTTAAAAAAGAAGTCAAATTGACTATGGTTTTAGATTTTGTTGCGATACTGTGCAAGATAGTACAGTGCTTACCTTTTGGTTGGGGTGCAACATTTTGGGACATACTGTCAGCGTACAGAGATAGAAGATTATACGCTACTCAGTGCATTTGCATTTTATGTCGGTCCCCGTGGCAACCAAGGCGCAGACACTCTTGTCTTTGATGGTACGGTCTGATGTGGAGAAGCTCGGTGCTACAGCTAAGTTGTGGGTACCAAGTAGTTGTGCTACGAAGATGCTCGTCGAACATGCCAGGCAGTGGCCGCTTTTTCTTTACGATGTGAAGAAGGCGACAATGGGTGCGAGTGATGCAATAAACAGCATTTGGCGGTGTGCATGCGAATAATCCTTTGATGGGGTTTACGGCTCGCGGAACCTGTTATTATTGGAAGACAGTGGGGTACAAGTATCGAAAAGTGTTGCAAGTGTCTGTTTGCATGGCTGATCTTGCCTCGGTAGGGGGAATTGTTTGTACAGCCGTGACTAGTGGGGTGCACTGGTTGAATCTTAGTGGGTGAAAAATGTCTGAATCGCGGATGAGCTTGTCGGCAAAGTTGTTTGAGATCCTGATGGTAAGCAGGTTCATGTCAAGAGGGTCTCTAAATGTCGTAGCAGGAGGTCTCGCGCACCTCTTTGGTTCAGGAGTTTAGATGTGAAGACAAAGTAGACGCGATGTTTTGACCATCGTTGAGTAGTGGCTAGTGCTTGTTGGCGGCCCGTGGATGTAGCTCGGTTGAGAGCAGAAGAAACTGGGTTGTCTGGTTAAGAAACCTTTTACAATTCCGGATTTGGGATCGCATTCTTAGATGAGTGTCAGTTGGCCTGTGGTAGATGTAAGTAATGAAGCGGTTCTGAGATGGCGGCTATACCCCGTAAGATGACGGCCAGGAATGGATGCCATGAAGACTGAATGATTGGTAGGTGTATTTAAAAATAATGGTAATTCAAGCAATTACCAATGGTGTATCCTACTATTAAACCACTATATTAATGTTTGTGCATGCCTAAAAGTTTTGCAAGTGATTTGCATGTTTTCATATAACGCATAAGGTGACCTTTAGTTGTAGCAAGTTTTCTTCTGTGGGCTTCGAACAGAGAAGACCAACATAAAATGTAAACCATGTAAACCAACTCCCAGTGAGTAACGTTGTATTTTATTTGATATTTGTACTGATAATTGTGACCTTTTTGCGACCGTGTGTGTATTTTTATTATTTGTATTGTCAGATTTGTAGATGTAATGTGCAGCTATCCAGGTGACATTTGACCTTCATGTTATTGTACTACGGTCGTAAATAATACTGTGCCTTTATTGCAATGAGTGTTTTCTTGTAAAGTTATATTCAGGAAATAGGTGTGGTCCGCTACATTAACAAATACAAACTGAAAAGCCTGGCTCGTACTTTTAAATGCTCACAAAGCGTTTTGTAGCCGAATTTGGCGATTTTAGAAAACAGTACCCCTACATCTCGATCAATAGTAACCTTGAAAATTTCATGTGTCAAAATAGATGGGATGTGATGTGATGAGATGCAACCGTCTTGTAACAAGCTGGATGAGAGAGACGGCCTGGAAGCCCCGAATACTGGACGATAGGTAGGTTTTTATATTATACGTTCTCCTCGCATGTTATCCCAAACTCATATCTTTAATTCATAATCTACTGGGCACAATATATGTTTGTAAAGTGCCTAATTAATCCCTTAAATAGAACCCTTAAGTGTACCTCGCATGTTATCCAAAACTCTTTTTTTAGTTCCTAATCTACAACCTCGTGATACTTTGGTACAGTGCTTAATTACTGCAGCATTATGAAGCGTTATTTTTGCTGCGAATATCTCTTTAAAACAAACTAGTAATGCGTTCTTTTGGCTGTGAATATCTTTGAAACAAAGTGTACCTTACATGTTATCCCAAACTCGTATCGTTATTTCCTAATTTAAGCTTTAGCCGAACACTTATTAGTGCATAATTAATCCTTTAAATATAAAACCCTTGATTACTGCAGCATTGTAATGCATTATTTTGGCTGCGAATATGTCTGCCTCGCATGTTATCCAAAAGTCATATTTGTTTTCTTAATCTACAACATTATGATACTTGGTATAGACTAAAGCCGAATAATAAATAGTGCCTAATTAGCCAAACACTAATTAGTTTCTCATTCCCTTAAATAGAACCCTTTCTTACTGCAGCATTGTAATGCGTTCTTTCGGCTGCGAATATCTCTGAATCTTTAAAACAAAGTGTACCTTACATGTTATCAAAAACTCTAAATTTTATTTCATACTCTGCAAGATTAGTTTAATTAGTTTATAATTTATTCCCTTCAATAGGACCCTTTCTTATTTAAAGAAAATGTACCTCGCATTTTATCGAAATTTTCCTAATCTACAAGATCATGCTTAATTTTGGATTAAGCTTTATATCCCTTAAATATAGAAGCCTTTGTTACTGAATAATTTTAATGTGTTCTTTTGGACTTTATCTTTGCCTAAAACCAGTGTACCTCGCATGTTATCCCAAACTGTTTCATTTTAGTTCCTAATCTACAGTACCATGATACTTGGCACACTTACTTTAAGCCGAATAATAATTAGGGCCTAATTAGCCAGTTAAAGAAATCTCTTTTTACTGCAGTATTGTGATGTGTTTAACATTAAATGTACCTCACATGTGATAAAAAAACCTCATCTTCCTATTTCAAAACCCTCAAGACCATGCTACTAGGCACACCTAATTTTTATATAGGCTTTAGCCGAACACTAATTAGTGCTTTATTAATTTCTACCGCATTGTAATGCGTTATTTTGGCTGCGAATATCTCTGCCTCTTTAAAACTAAGTTTACTTTACATATTATACCAAACATATTATACTAATTCTTGTAGAAGCTTAAGCCAAACACTCATTAGTGCCTTTTTAATTCCATAAATAGAAGCCTTTCTTACTGCAGCATCATATTGCGTTTTTTCGGCTGCGAATTTCCGTTTTCCGTTTGCATGTTATCCAAAACTCTTTCAATAATTATTTTTCACTGCAGTATTGTAATGCCTTGTTTTCAGATGAAATGTACCTCACATGTGGAGACAAAAAACCTCATCTTCCTATTTCAAAATCCTTAAGACCATGCTACTAGGCACACCTAATTTTTATATAGGCTTTAGCATTGTAATGCGTTATTTTGGCTGCGAATTTTGGCGTTCAAAATCATGATACTTGACATAGACTAAAGCCGATTAATAATTAGTTCATAATTAGCCAGTTAAAGATGACTTTTCACTGCAGCATAGCGTTTTTTAGATGCGTATATCGGTCTCTCACATTACAAATCTGTTGCAAGTCCCTTGCATTATAAGTCTGTCGCAAATCCCTCGCATTATAAGTCTGTCGCAAGTCCCTTGCATTATAAGTCTGTCGCAAGTCCCTCGCATTATAAGTCTGTCGCAAGTCCCTCGCATTGCAAGTCTGCCACAAGTCCCTCGCATTACAAGTCTGCCACAAGTTTCTCGCATTACAAGTCTGTCGCAAGTCTCTCGCATTACAAGTCTGTCGCAAGTTTCTCGCATTACAAGTCTGTCGCAAGTTCCTCTCATTACAAGTCTGTCGCAAGTTTCTCTCATTACAAGTCTGTCGCAAGTTTCTCTCATTACAAGTCTGTCGCAAGTTCCTCTCATTACAAGTCTGTCGCAAGTTCCTCTCATTACAAGTCTGTCGCAAGTTCCTCTCATTACAAGTCTGTCGCAAGTTCCTCTCATTACAAGTCTGTCGCAAGTCCCTCGCATTACAAGTCTGTCGCAAGTCCCTCGCATTACAAGTCTGTCGCAAGTCCCTCGCATTACAAGTCTGTCGCAAGTCCCTCGCATTACAAGTCTGTCGCAAGTCCCTCTCATTACAAGTCTGTCGCAAGTTCCTCTCATTACAAGTCTGTCGCAAGTTCCTCTCATTACAAGTCTGTCGCAAGTTCCTCTCATTACAAGTCTGTCGCAAGTTCCTCTCATTACAAGTCTGTCGCAAGTTCCTCTCATTACAAGTCTGTCGCAAGTTCCTCTCATTACAAGTCTGTCGCAAGTTCCTCTCATTACAAGTCTGTCGCAAGTTCCTCTCATTACAAGTCTGTCGCAAGTTCCTCTCATTACAAGTCTGTCGCAAGTTCCTCTCATTACAAGTCTGTCGCAAGTTCCTCTCATTACAAGTCTGTCGCAAGTTCCTCTCATTACAAGTCTGTCGCAAGTTCCTCTCATTACAAGTCTGTCGCAAGTTCCTCTCATTACAAGTCTGTCGCAAGTTCCTCTCATTACAAGTCTGTCGCAAGTTCCTCTTATTACAAGTCTGTCGCAAGTCCCTCGCATTGAAAGTCTGTCGCAAGTTCCTCGCATTACAAGTCTGTCGCAAGTCCCTCGCATTACTAGTCTGTCGCAAGTCCCTCGCATTACTAGTCTGTCGCGAGTCCCTCGCATTACAAGTCTGTCGCAATTCCCTTACATTACAAGTCTGTCGCAAGTTCCTCTCATTACAAGTCTGTCGCAAGTTCCTCTCATTACAAGTCTGTCGCAAGTTCCTCTCATTACAAGTCTGTCGCAAGTTCCTCTCATTACAAGTTTGTCGCAAGTCTCTCGCATTACAAGTTTGTCGCAAGTCTCTAGCATTACAAGTTTGTCGCAAGTCTTTCGCATTGAAAGTCTGTCGCAAGTCCCTCGCATTACTAGTCTGTCGCAAGTCTCTCGCATTGCAAGTCTGTCACAATTTCCTCTCATTACAAGTCTGTCGCAAGTTCCTCTCATTACAAGTCTGTCGCAAGTTCCTCTCATTACAAGTCTGTCGCAAGTTCCTCTCATTACAAGTCTGTCGCAAGTTCCTCTCATTACAAGTCTGTCGCAAGTTTCTCGCATTACAAGTCTGTCGCAAGTTTCTCGCATTACAAGTCTGTCGCAATTTCCTCTCATTACAAGTCTGTCGCAAGTTCCTCTCATTACAAGTCTGTCGCAAGTTCCTCTCATTACAAGTCTGTCGCAAGTCCCTCGCATTACAAGTCTGTCGCAAGTCCCTCACATTACAAGTCTGTCGCAAGTCCCTCACATTACAAGTCTGTCGCAAGTCCCTCACATTACAAGTCTGTCGCAAGTCCCTCTCATTACAAGTCTGTCGCAAGTTCCTCTCATTACAAGTCTGTCGCAAGTTCCTCTCATTACAAGTCTGTCGCAAGTTCCTCTCATTACAAGTCTGTCGCAAGTTCCTCTCATTACAAGTCTGTCGCAAGTTCCTCTCATTACAAGTCTGTCGCAAGTTCCTCTCATTACAAGTCTGTCGCAAGTTCCTCTCATTACAAGTCTGTCGCAAGTTCCTCTCATTACAAGTCTGTCGCAAGTTCCTCTCATTACAAGTCTGTCGCAAGTTCCTCTCATTACAAGTCTGTCGCAAGTTCCTCTCATTACAAGTCTGTCGCAAGTTCCTCTCATTACAAGTCTGTCGCAAGTTCCTCTCATTACAAGTCTGTCGCAAGTTCCTCTCATTACAAGTCTGTCGCAAGTTCCTCTTATTACAAGTCTGTCGCAAGTCCCTCGCATTGAAAGTCTGTCGCAAGTTCCTCGCATTACAAGTCTGTCGCAAGTCCCTCGCATTACTAGTCTGTCGCAAGTCCCTCGCATTACTAGTCTGTCGCGAGTCCCTCGCATTACAAGTCTGTCGCAATTCCCTTACATTACAAGTCTGTCGCAAGTTCCTCTCATTACAAGTCTGTCGCAAGTTCCTCTCATTACAAGTCTGTCGCAAGTTCCTCTCATTACAAGTCTGTCGCAAGTTCCTCTCATTACAAGTTTGTCGCAAGTTCCTCTCATTACAAGTTTGTCGCAAGTTCCTCTCATTACAAGTTTGTCGCAAGTCTCTCGCATTACAAGTTTGTCGCAAGTCTCTAGCATTACAAGTTTGTCGCAAGTCTTTCGCATTGAAAGTCTGTCGCAAGTCCCTCGCATTACTAGTCTGTCGCAAGTCTCTCGCATTGCAAGTCTGTCGCAATTTCCTCTCATTACAAGTCTGTCGCAAGTTCCTCTCATTACAAGTCTGTCGCAAGTTCCTCTCATTACAAGTCTGTCGCAAGTTCCTCTCATTACAAGTCTGTCGCAAGTTCCTCTCATTACAAGTCTGTCGCAAGTTTCTCGCATTACAAGTCTGTCGCAAGTTTCTCGCATTACAAGTCTGTCGCAATTTCCTCTCATTACAAGTCTGTCGCAAGTTCCTCTCATTACAAGTCTGTCGCAAGTTCCTCTCATTACAAGTCTGTCGCAAGTCCCTCGCATTACAAGTCTGTCGCAAGTCCCTCACATTACAAGTCTGTCGCAAGTCCCTCACATTACAAGTCTGTCGCAAGTCCCTCACATTACAAGTCTGTCGCAAGTTCCTCTCATTACAAGTCTGTCGCAAGTCTCTAGCATTACAAGTTTGTCGCAAGTCTCTAGCATTACAAGTTTGTCGCAAGTCTTTCGCATTGAAAGTCTGTCGCAAGTCTCTCGCATTACTAGTCTGTCGCAAGTCTCTCGCATTGCAAGTCTGTCGCAAGTCTCTCGCATTGCAAGTCTGTCGCAAGTTCCTCTCATTACAAGTCTGTCGCAAGTTCCTCTCATTACAAGTCTGTCGCAAGTTCCTCTCATTACAAGTCTGTCGCAAGTTCCTCTCATTACAAGTCTGTCGCAAGTTCCTCTCATTACAAGTCTGTCGCAAGTTCCTCTCATTACAAGTCTGTCGCAAGTTCCTCTCATTACAAGTCTGTCGCAAGTTCCTCTCATTACAAGTCTGTCGCAAGTTCCTCTCATTACAAGTCTGTCGCAAGTTCCTCTCATTACAAGTCTGTCGCAAGTTCCTCTCATTACAAGTCTGTCGCAAGTTCCTCTCATTACAAGTCTGTCGCAAGTTCCTCTCATTACAAGTCTGTCGCAAGTTCCTCTCATTACAAGTCTGTCGCAAGTCTCTCGCATTACTAGTGTGTCGCAAGTCCCTCTCATTACAAGTCTGTCGCAAGTCCCTCTCATTACAAGTCTGTCGCAAGTCCCTCTCATTACAAGTCTGTCGCAAGTCCCTCGCATTACTAGTCTGTCGCAAGTTCCTCTCATTACAAGTCTGTCGCAAATTCCTCTCATTACAAGTCTGTCGCAAGTTCCTCTCATTACAAGTCTGTCGCAAGTTCCTCTCATTACAAGTCTGTCGCAAGTTCCTCTCATTACAAGTCTGTCGCAAGTTCCTCTCATTACAAGTCTGTCGCAAGTTCCTCTCATTACAAGTCTGTCGCAAGTTCCTCTCATTACAAGTCTGTCGCAAGTTCCTCTCATTACAAGTCTGTCGCAAGTTCCTCTCATTACAAGTCTGTCGCAAGTTCCTCTCATTACAAGTCTGTCTCAAGTTCCTCTCATTACAAGTCTGTCTCAAGTTCCTCTCATTACAAGTCTGTCGCAAGTTCCTCTCATTACAAGTCTGTCGCCAGTTCCTCTCATTACAAGTCTGTGGCAAGTTCCTCTCATTACCAGTCTGTCGCAAGTTCCTCTCATTACCAGTCTGTCGCAAGTTCCTCTCATTACAAGTCTGTCGCAAGTTCCTCTCATTACAAGTCTGTCGCAAGTTCCTCTCATTACAAGTCTGTCTCAAGTTTCTCGCATTACAAGTCTGTCGCAAGTTTCTCGCATTACAAGTCTGTCGCAAGTTTCTCGCATTACAAGTCTGTCGCAAGTTCCTCTCATTACAAGTCTGTCGCAAGTTTCTCGCATTACAAGTCTGTCGCAAGTTTCTCGTATTACAAGTCTGTCGCAAGTTCCTCTCATTACAAGTCTGTCGCAAGTTCCTCTCATTACAAGTCTGTCGCAAGTTCCTCTCATTACAAGTCTGTCGCAAGTTCCTCTCATTACAAGTCTGTCGCAAGTTCCTCTCATTACAAGTCTGTCGCAAGTTCCTCTCATTACAAGTCTGTCGCAAGTTCCTCTCATTACAAGTCTGTCGCAAGTTCCTCTCATTACAAGTCTGTCGCAAGTTCCTCTCATTACAAGTCTGTCGCAAGTTCCTCTCATTACAAGTCTGTCGCAAGTTCCTCTCATTACAAGTCTGTCGCAAGTCCCTCGCATTACTAGTCTGTCGCAAGTCTCTCGCATTACAAGTCTGTCGCAAGTTCCTCTCATTACAAGTCTGTCGCAAGTTCCTCTCATTACAAGTCTGTCGCAAGTCCCTCGCATTACAAGTCTGTCGCAAGTTCCTCTCATTACAAGTCTGTCGCAAGTTCCTCTCATTACAAGTCTGTCGCAAGTTCCTCTCATTACAAGTCTGTCGCAAGTCCCTCGCATTACTAGTCTGTCGCAAGTCTCTCGCATTACAAGTCTGTCGCAAGTTCCTCTCATTACAAGTCTGTCGCAAGTTCCTCTCATTACAAGTCTGTCGCAAGTTCCTCTCATTACAAGTCTGTCAAAAGTTCCTCTCATTACAAGTCTGTCGCAAGTTCCTCTCATTACAAGTCTGTCGCAAGTTCCTCTCATTACAAGTCTGTCGCAAGTTCCTCTCATTACAAGTCTGTCGCAAGTTCCTCTCATTACAAGTCTGTGGCAAGTTCCTCTCATTACCAGTCTGTCGCAAGTTCCTCTCATTACAAGTCTGTCGCAAGTTCCTCTCATTACAAGTCTGTCGCAAGTCCCTCGCATTACTAGTCTGTCGCAAGTCCCTCACATTACAAGTCTGTCGCAAGTCCCTCACATTACAAGTCTGTCGCAAGTTCCTCTCATTACAAGTCTGTCGCAAGTCTCTAGCATTACAAGTCTGTCGCAAGTCTCTAGCATTACAAGTCTGTCTCAAGTTCCTCTCATTACAAGTCTGTCGCAAGTTCCTCTCATTACAAGTCTGTCGCAAGTTCCTCTCATTACAAGTCTGTGGCAAGTTCCTCTCATTACCAGTCTGTCGCAAGTTCCTCTCATTACCAGTCTGTGGCAAGTTCCTCTCATTACCAGTCTGTGGCAAGTTCCTCTCATTACAAGTCTGTCGCAAGTTCCTCTCATTACAAGTCTGTCGCAAGTTTCTCGCATTACAAGTCTGTCGCAAGTTTCTCGCATTACAAGTCTGTCGCAAGTTCCTCTCATTACAAGTCTGTCGCAAGTTCCTCTCATTACAAGTCTGTCGCAAGTTTCTCGCATTACAAGTCTGTCGCAAGTTTTTCGCATTACAAGTCTGTCGCAAGTTCCTCTCTATACAAGTCTGTCGCAAGTTCCTCTCATTACAAGTCTGTCGCAAGTTCCTCTCATTACAAGTCTGTCGCAAGTTCCTCTCATTACAAGTCTGTCGCAAGTTCCTCTCATTACAAGTCTGTCGCAAGTTCCTCTCATTACAAGTCTGTCGCAAGTTCCTCTCATTACAAGTCTGTCGCAAGTTTCTCGCATTACAAGTCTGTCGCAAGTCCCTCTCATTACAAGTCTGTCGCAAGTCCCTCTCATTACAAGTCTGTCGCAAGTCCCTCACATTGTAAGTCTGTCGCAAGTCCTTCCCGTTGCAATTCCCTCAAAGTCTCTAGCATTACAAGTTTGTCGCAAGTCTCTAGCATTACAAGTTTGTAACAATTCTCTAGCATTACAAGTTTGTCGCAAGTCTCTAGCATTACAAGTTTGTAACAAGTCTCTAGCATTACAAGTTTGTCGCAATTCTCTAGCATTACAAGTTTGTCGCAATTCTCTAGCATTACAAGTTTGTCGCAAGTCTCTAGCATTACAAGTTTGTCGCAATTCTCTAGCATTACAAGTTTGTCGCAATTCTCTAGCATTACAAGTTTGTCGCAATTCTCTAGCATTACAAGTTTGTCGCAAGTCTCTAGCATTACAAGTTTGTAACAATTCTCTAGCATTACAAGTTTGTCGCAGTTCTTTAGCATTGTAAGTCTGTCGCAAGTCCCTCGCATTGTAAGTCTGTCTCTGCCTCTCTAAAACCAAGTGTGCCTCCCATGTTGTTCAGAAGTCATATGTTTATTTCTGAATCTACAACATTATGATACTTGACATAGACTAAAGCCGATGAATAATGAGTTCATAATTAGCCAGTTAAAGATGACTGCGAATTTTTCTGCCTTTTTAAAACAGTGTACCTCGCACATTATCCAAAACTCTTTTGTTGTGTTCTTAATCTTCAACATCATGATACTTGGTACACTTAATTTTGGTATAGACTAAAGCCGAATAATAATTAGTGTATAATTAAGCCCCTAAATAGAACCCTTTTCTACTGAAGAATTGTAACCCGTTATTTCAGGTCCAAAAACCTCAATCTTTGAAACCAAGTGTAAGATTATACTCCTGGGCACACTTAATACTTGGAGATGTTTCAGCCGAACTACTTGTTGCCTAATTAATTACTGAAATAAAACCCTTTCTCACTGCAGCAGCATAATGCATTATTTCGGCTGCAAATTTCTCTTCCTCTTTAAAACGGTGTACCCCGCATGTTATTCCAAAATCTACAACATCATGATACCTGGCACACTTACTTTGGGTATAGACTAAAGCCGAATAATAATTAGTGCATAATTAGCCAGTTTAAGAAATTTCTTTTCACTGCAGTATTGTAATATATATTTTAATATGTGATAAAAAAACTCATCTTCTTGATTCCTAATCCTGAAGACCATGCCACTAGGCCCCCTTAATTATGGTATAAGCTGTAGCCGAATACTTATTAGTGCACAATTAATCCGTTAAATATAGAACCATTTGTTACTAATGCATTGTAATGCGTTTTTCGGCTGCAAATATTTATGAATCTTCAAAACCAAGTGTACTTTACATATTATTCAGAACTCTAAATTTTATTTCATAATCTACATGATTATACTACTGGGCACACTTAATACTTGTGGAAGCTGAAGCCAAACACAAATTAGTGCCTAATAAATTCCTTAAATGGAACCCTTTCTTACGGCAGCATCATATTGCGTTCATTCGGCTGCGAATTTCTCTGTGTACCTCGCATGTTATCTAAACATTTCTCATTTTAGTTCCTAATGTACAATACCATGATAAAAAGCCGAATAATAATTGGGGCACAATTAGCCAGTTAAGAAATCTCTTTTCACTGCAGTATTGTGATGTGTTCTTTTCAGATGCGATTATCAGTGACATGTGATAACAAAAATCATCTTCCTATTTCATAATCTGCAAGGCCATGCTACTAGGCACACTTAATTTTGATGAATAATTAGTTTGT
Organism: Crossaster papposus; assembly: GCA_037893245.1. Lineage (NCBI taxonomy): Eukaryota > Metazoa > Echinodermata > Asteroidea > Velatida > Solasteridae > Crossaster > Crossaster papposus. Next base: position 766,033 of record JBAIAA010000104.1, read on the forward strand.
AATTAATCCCTGTAATAGAACCTTTTCTTACTGAAGCATTTCAATGACAGGTAACCTTATTAATCGTTAAAATACCCATTACAATTAATATATATATATTGAAATAAAGACATAAGAAACAAATACCCAAAACGTCAATAAAATGTAAATTTTAAAAAACGCCAGTGAATAAAAGATATATATTTTCACACTTTTCCACTTGAATTAATGAGATCAATATAATATGGAATTAGGCTATTTCTGAACCGACGTGTTTTAGCTAGAAGAGTTATGAAGGTTCCTTCAATTTAAGGACAACGTGGAGTGCAGAATCATATGAAAGATAGTTCCTGCCCAAAATTATTCTACAAGCTCCTTTCTGTATACTTTCAATACCGTACTCATTGCCCCTTTAATAACAAAAGGTATGACTTGTTGATAACATGCGAGGTACATATTACGGTACCAAGAAAATTTAATTTTGGTATAGGCTTTAGCATTGTAATGCGTTGTATGCGAATATCATATTACCCAATACTCTGTCTAGTGTAACCATTTATTTGTTGGGTCTTGTGTACCCATTTTATTTGGGTGTGGTGTACCCACTAATAATTGTTCATTGAAGTAGGAGTACAACCAGCACGCTAAATATTACCCTTGCCCTGCCAACGTCGATTTTTTTTTCTTTCTTGTTTTAACATGCAGAGACAGTGACTGGAAGATTCATCCGCCAAAGATGACGATTTGAAATGGAAGTAATGAAGATTGGACTATTGGTTATAATACGTTCTATGCTAATAAATAAAGTTCATATAGTTGTGTTGTGTTGTGGTGTTGTTGTCTTGTTGTCGTATTTGTCCGTAAAGTAAATGAACCAAGGTTGAGGGCGGCGGGCATGTTGGCTCAGCGCTGGTTCATTTACCATGTCCCTTTGTTACTATGTCCCTTTGTAACTATGTCCCTTTGTTACTATGTCCCTTTGTTACCCTCTCCCATTTTTACCCTCTCCCATTGTTACCCTCTCCCATTGTTACCCTCTCCCATTGTTACCCTCTCCCTTTGTTACCCATCTCCCTTTGTTACCCATCTCCCTTTGTTACCCATCTCCCTTTGTTACCCAACTCCCTTTGTTACCCAATTCCCTTTGTTCCCAACTCCCTTTGTTCCCATCTCCCTTTGTTCCCATATTGCACTGTCGTTATATTGCACTGTCGTTATATTGCACTGTCGTTATATTGCACTGTCGTTATATTGCACTGTCGTTATATTGCACTGTCGTTATATTGCACTGTCGTTATATTGCACTGTCGTTATATTGCACTGTCGTTATATTGCACTGTCGTTATATTGCACTGTCGTTATATTGCACTGTCGTTATATTGCACTGTCGTTATATTGCACTGTCGTTATATTGCACTGTCGTTATATTGCACTGTCGTTATATTGCACTGTCGTTATATTGCACTGTCGTTATATTGCACTGTCGTTATATTGCACTGTCGTTATATTGCACTGTCGTTATATTGCACTGTCGTTATATTGCACTGTCGTTATATTGCACTGTCGTTATATTGCACTGTCGTTATATTGCACTGTCGTTATATTGCACTGTCGTTATATTGCACTGTCGTTATATTGCACTGTCGTTATATTGCACTGTCGTTATATTGCACTGTCGTTATATTGCACTGTCGTTATATTGCACTGTCGTTATATTGCACTGTCGTTATATTGCACTGTCGTTATATTGCACTGTCGTTATATTGCACTGTCGTTATATTATTTTAAACTTTAAATTACTTTTTTTTTTTAGCCTTCCACCTCTAAAACTGTACCTTCTTCACAATCTCTCATCCTGTAATTAGCGCTGTTGGGTGTTGAATGAAATCAATAAAACTCTTTTTGTATCTTTCAATGTACATTGCAGTGTGATCCTACTCGCTAAGACCATAACTGTCCTGAATCTCGGCTTTAACAAACTGACGACATTGCCGACGGAACTCCAAATGATGGTGAGCCTTAGGTAAGACATTGCGACATCCTGATCTACTAAATTTGGGGCCCAGCGGCTCAAGATCAGCCGCAATTTGGTTTGTAGCTTGTTAGGGTTTGAAACCGCATACCATCCCACATGAGTCAATCGCCGTAACCCTTGGACCGTATCACCCTAATTAATTAATTAATTTTTATTTTGGTATCAGGAACAACGCGATCAGCACAACTCCCCTCTGAGTGGAGCACCCTGTCGAAGCTGAGGGAGATCTGTGTGTCCTGCAACCGACTCAAAGAGATCCTGGCCGTGGTCTACCAGTGGGCTGAGCTAGAGAACCTCCTCCTGGGCGGCAACCAGTTGGCCGTGATCGACTTTAAATTATTTTTAACTTTAATTTACTTTTAATTTAGCCTTTTTTTTAGACTAATTTTTTTAAACCAGCACTGAGGGCGGCGGGCATGTTGGCTTAGCGCTGGTTCATTAGACTTTAAAATATTGTAAACTTTAATTTACTTTTAATTTAGCCTTTTTTTTTTAGACTATTTTTTTTAAACCAGCGCTGAGGGCGGCGGGCATGTTGGCTTAGCGCTGGTTCATTAGACTTTAAAATATTGTAAACTTTAATGTACTTTTAATGTAACCTTTTTTTGTAAACCAGCGCTGAGGGCGGCGGGCATGTTGGCTTAGCGCTGGTTCATTAGACTTTAAAATATTGTAAACTTTAATTTACTTTTAATGTAACCTTTTTTTTTAGACTATTTTTTTATAACCAGCGCTGAGGGCGGCGGGCATGTTGGCTTAGCGCTGGTTCATTAGACTTTAAAATATTGTAAACTTTAATGTACTTTTAATGTAACCTTTTTTTTTAGACTATTTTTTTATAACCAGCGCTGAGGGCGGCGGGCATGTTGGCTTAGCGCTGGTTCATTAGACTTTAAAATATTGTAAACTTTAATTTACTTTTAATGTATCCTTTTTTTTAGACTATTGTTTCCGCATTTTTGTAGACTCGTTTTTCTCGAGTGACTTTTTTCCGCAGTTTTTTAGACTCGTTTTTCTCGTGTTATTTTTTTCCGCATTTTTTTAGACTCGTTGTTCTCGTTTGTCTTTTTTCCGCAGTTTTTTAGACCCGTTTTTCTCGTTTGACTTTTTTCCGCAGTTTTTTAGACTCGTTTTTCTCGTTTGACTTTTTTCCGCAGTTTTTTAGACTTGTTTTTCTCGTGTTATTTTTTTCCGCCTTTTTTTAGACTCTTTTTTCGTGTGTTATTTTTTTCCGCATTTTTTTAGACTCGTTTTTCTTGTTTGACTTTTTTCCGCAGTTTTTTAGACTCGGTTTTTCTCGTTTGACTTTTTTCCGCAGTTTTTTAGACTCGTTTTTGTCGTTTGACTTTTTTCCGCAGTTTTTTAGACTCGTTTTTCTCGTGTTATTTTTTTCCGCCTTTTTTTAGACTCGTTTTTCTCGTGTTATTTTTTTCCGCAGTTTTTTAGACTCGTTTTTCTCGTGTTATTTTTTTCCGCCTTTTTTTAGACTCGTTTTTCTCGTGTTATTTTTTTCAGCAGTTTTTTAGACTCGTTTTTCTCGTTTGACTTTTTTCCGCAGTTTTTTAGACTCGTTTTTCTCGTTTGACTTTTTTCCGCAGTTTTTTAGACTCGTTTTTCTCGTTTGACTTTTTTCCGCAGTTTTTTAGACTCGTTTTTCTCGTGTTATTTTTTTCCGCAGTTTTTTAGACTCGTTTGTCTCGTTTGAATTTTTCCGCAGTTTTTTAGACTCGTTTTTCTTGTGTTATTTTTTTCCGCCATTTTTTAGACTCGTTTTTCTCGTTTGGCTTTTTTCCCTAGTTTTTTAGACTCGTTTTGCTCGTTTGACTTTTTTCCGCAGTTTTTTAGACTCGTTTTTATCGTTTGACTTTTTTCCGCAGTTTTTTAGACTCGTTTTTCTCGTTGGACTTTTTTCCGCAGTTTTTTAGACTCGTTTTTCTCGTTTGACTTTTTTCCGCAGTTTTTGAGACTCGTTTTTCTCGTTTGACTTTTTTCCGCAGTTTTTTAGACTCGTTTTTCTCGTTTGACTTTTTTCCGTATTTTTTTAGACTCGTTTTTCTCGTTTGACTTTTTTCCGCAGTTTTTTAGACTCGTTTTTCTCGTTTGACTTTTTTCCGCCGTTTTTTAGACTCGTTTTTCTCGTTTGACTTTTTTACGCAGTTTTTTCGAATCGTTTTTCTCGTTTGACTTTTTTCCGCAGTTTTTTAGACTCGTTTTTCTCGTGTAATTTTTTTCCGCAGTTTTTTAGACTCGTTTTTCTCAATTGACTTTTTTCCGCAGTTTTTTAGACTCGTTTTTCTCGTGTTATTTTTTTCCGCAGTTTTTTAGACTCGTTTTTCTCGTGTGACTTTTTTCCGCAGTTTTTTAGACTCGTTTTTCTCGTTTGACTTTTTTCCGCAGTTTTTTAGACTCGTTTTTCTCGTTTGACTTTTTTCCGCAGTGTTTTAGACTCGTTTTTCTCGTTTGACTTTTTTCCGCAGTTTTTTAGACTCGTTTTTCTCGTGTTATTTTTTTCCGCAGTTTTTTAGACTCGTTTTTCTCGTTTGACTTTTTTCCGCAGTTTTTTAGACTCGTTTTTCTCGTTTGACTTTTTTCCGCAGTTTTTTAGACTCGTTTTTCTCGTTTGACTTTTTTCCGCAGTTTTTTAGACTCGTTTTTCTCGTTTGACTTTTTTCCGCAGTTTTTTAGACTCGTTTTTGTCGTTTGACTTTTTTCCGCAGTTTTTTAGACTCGTTTTTCTTGTGTTATTTTTTTCCGCCTTTTTTTAGACTCGTTTTTCTCGTTGGACTTTTTTCCGCAGTTTTTTAGACTCGTTTTTCTCGTTTGACTTTTTTCCGCATTTTTTGAGACTCGTTTTTCTCGTTTGACTTTTTTCCGCAGTTTTTTAGACTCGTTTTTCTCGTTTGACTTTTTTCCGCTGTTTTTTAGACTCGTTTTTCTCGTTTGACTTTTTTCCGCAGTTTTTTAGACTCGTTTTTCTCGTTTGACTTTTTTCCGCAGTTTTGTAGACTCGTTTTTCTCGTTTGACTTTTTTCCGCAGTTTTTTAGACTCGTTTTTCTCGTGTTATTTTTTTCCGCCGTTTTTTAGACTCGTTTTTCTCGTTTGACTTTTTTCCGCAGTTTTTTAGACTCGTTTTTCTCGTTTGACTTTTTTACGCAGTTTTTTCGAATCGTTTTTCTCGTTTGACTTTTTTCCGCATTTTTTTAGACTCGTTTTTCTCGTGTTATTTTTTTCCGCAGTTTTTTAGACTCGTTTTTCTCGTTTAATTTTTTTCCGCCGTTTTTTAGACTCGTTTTTCTCGTTTGACTTTTTTCCGCAGTTTTTTAGACCCGTTTTTCTCGTTTGACTTTTTTCCGCAGTTTTTTAGACTCGTTTTTCTCGTTTGACTTTTTTCCGCAGTTTTTTAGACTTGTTTTTCTCGTGTTATTTTTTTCCGCCTTTTTTTAGACTCTTTTTTCGTGTGTTATTTTTTTCCGCATTTTTTTAGACTCGTTTTTCTTGTTTGACTTTTTTCCGCAGTTTTTTAGACTCGGTTTTTCTCGTTTGACTTTTTTCCGCAGTTTTTTAGACTCGTTTTTGTCGTTTGACTTTTTTCCGCAGTTTTTTAGACTCGTTTTTCTCGTGTTATTTTTTTCCGCCTTTTTTTAGACTCGTTTTTCTCGTGTTATTTTTTTCCGCAGTTTTTTAGACTCGTTTTTCTCGTGTTATTTTTTTCCGCCTTTTTTTAGACTCGTTTTTCTCGTGTTATTTTTTTCAGCAGTTTTTTAGACTCGTTTTTCTCGTTTGACTTTTTTCCGCAGTTTTTTAGACTCGTTTTTCTCGTTTGACTTTTTTCCGCAGTTTTTTAGACTCGTTTTTCTCGTTTGACTTTTTTCCGCAGTTTTTTAGACTCGTTTTTCTCGTGTTATTTTTTTCCGCAGTTTTTTAGACTCGTTTGTCTCGTTTGAATTTTTCCGCAGTTTTTTAGACTCGTTTTTCTTGTGTTATTTTTTTCCGCCATTTTTTAGACTCGTTTTTCTCGTTTGGCTTTTTTCCCTAGTTTTTTAGACTCGTTTTGCTCGTTTGACTTTTTTCCGCAGTTTTTTAGACTCGTTTTTATCGTTTGACTTTTTTCCGCAGTTTTTTAGACTCGTTTTTCTCGTTGGACTTTTTTCCGCAGTTTTTTAGACTCGTTTTTCTCGTTTGACTTTTTTCCGCAGTTTTTGAGACTCGTTTTTCTCGTTTGACTTTTTTCCGCAGTTTTTTAGACTCGTTTTTCTCGTTTGACTTTTTTCCGTATTTTTTTAGACTCGTTTTTCTCGTTTGACTTTTTTCCGCAGTTTTTTAGACTCGTTTTTCTCGTTTGACTTTTTTCCGCCGTTTTTTAGACTCGTTTTTCTCGTTTGACTTTTTTACGCAGTTTTTTCGAATCGTTTTTCTCGTTTGACTTTTTTCCGCAGTTTTTTAGACTCGTTTTTCTCGTGTAATTTTTTTCCGCAGTTTTTTAGACTCGTTTTTCTCAATTGACTTTTTTCCGCAGTTTTTTAGACTCGTTTTTCTCGTGTTATTTTTTTCCGCAGTTTTTTAGACTCGTTTTTCTCGTGTGACTTTTTTCCGCAGTTTTTTAGACTCGTTTTTCTCGTTTGACTTTTTTCCGCAGTTTTTTAGACTCGTTTTTCTCGTTTGACTTTTTTCCGCAGTGTTTTAGACTCGTTTTTCTCGTTTGACTTTTTTCCGCAGTTTTTTAGACTCGTTTTTCTCGTGTTATTTTTTTCCGCAGTTTTTTAGACTCGTTTTTCTCGTTTGACTTTTTTCCGCAGTTTTTTAGACTCGTTTTTCTCGTTTGACTTTTTTCCGCAGTTTTTTAGACTCGTTTTTCTCGTTTGACTTTTTTCCGCAGTTTTTTAGACTCGTTTTTCTCGTTTGACTTTTTTCCGCAGTTTTTTAGACTCGTTTTTGTCGTTTGACTTTTTTCCGCAGTTTTTTAGACTCGTTTTTCTTGTGTTATTTTTTTCCGCCTTTTTTTAGACTCGTTTTTCTCGTTGGACTTTTTTCCGCAGTTTTTTAGACTCGTTTTTCTCGTTTGACTTTTTTCCGCATTTTTTGAGACTCGTTTTTCTCGTTTGACTTTTTTCCGCAGTTTTTTAGACTCGTTTTTCTCGTTTGACTTTTTTCCGCTGTTTTTTAGACTCGTTTTTCTCGTTTGACTTTTTTCCGCAGTTTTTTAGACTCGTTTTTCTCGTTTGACTTTTTTCCGCAGTTTTGTAGACTCGTTTTTCTCGTTTGACTTTTTTCCGCAGTTTTTTAGACTCGTTTTTCTCGTGTTATTTTTTTCCGCCGTTTTTTAGACTCGTTTTTCTCGTTTGACTTTTTTCCGCAGTTTTTTAGACTCGTTTTTCTCGTTTGACTTTTTTACGCAGTTTTTTCGAATCGTTTTTCTCGTTTGACTTTTTTCCGCATTTTTTTAGACTCGTTTTTCTCGTGTTATTTTTTTCCGCAGTTTTTTAGACTCGTTTTTCTCGTTTAATTTTTTTCCGCCGTTTTTTAGACTCGTTTTTCTCGTTTGACTTTTTTCCGCAGTTTTTTAGACTCGTTTTTCTCGTTTGACTTTTTTCCGCAATTTTTTAGACTCGTTTTTCTCGTTGGACTTTTTTCCTCAGTTTTTTAGACTCGTTTTTCTCGTTTGACTTTTTTCCGCAGTTTTTTAGACTCGTTTTTCTCGTTTGACTTTTTTTCGCAGTTTTTTAGACTCGTTTTTCTCAATTGACTTTTTTCCGCAGTTTTTTAGACTCGTTTTTCTCGTTTGACTTTTTTCCGCAGTTTTTTAGACTCGTTTTTCTCAATTGACTTTTTTCCGCAGTTTTTTAGACTCGTTTTTCTCGTGTTATTTTTTTCCGCAGTTTTTTAGACTCGTTTTTCTCGTGTGACTTTTTTCCGCAGTTTTTTAGACTCGTTTTTCTCGTTTGACTTTTTTCTGCAGTTTTTTAGACTCGTTTTTGTCGTTTGACTTTTTTCCGCAGTTTTTTAGACTCGTTTTTCTCGTGTTATTTTTTTCCGCAGTTTTTTAGACTCGTTTGTCTCGTTTGAATTTTTCCGCAGTTTTTTAGACTCGTTTTTCTTGTGTTATTTTTTTCCGCCATTTTTTAGACTCGTTTTTCTCGTTTGGCTTTTTTCCCTAGTTTTTTAGACTCGTTTTGCTCGTTTGACTTTTTTCCGCAGTTTTTTAGACTCGTTTTTATCGTTTGACTTTTTTCCGCAGTTTTTTAGACTCGTTTTTCTCGTTGGACTTTTTTCCGCAGTTTTTTAGACTCGTTTTTCTCGTTTGACTTTTTTCCGCAGTTTTTGAGACTCGTTTTTCTCGTTTGACTTTTTTCCGCAGTTTTTTAGACTCGTTTTTCTCGTTTGACTTTTTTCCGTATTTTTTTAGACTCGTTTTTCTCGTTTGACTTTTTTCCGCAGTTTTTTAGACTCGTTTTTCTCGTTTGACTTTTTTCCGCCGTTTTTTAGACTCGTTTTTCTCGTTTGACTTTTTTACGCAGTTTTTTCGAATCGTTTTTCTCGTTTGACTTTTTTCCGCAGTTTTTTAGACTCGTTTTTCTCGTGTAATTTTTTTCCGCAGTTTTTTAGACTCGTTTTTCTCAATTGACTTTTTTCCGCAGTTTTTTAGACTCGTTTTTCTCGTGTTATTTTTTTCCGCAGTTTTTTAGACTCGTTTTTCTCGTGTGACTTTTTTCCGCAGTTTTTTAGACTCGTTTTTCTCGTTTGACTTTTTTCCGCAGTTTTTTAGACTCGTTTTTCTCGTTTGACTTTTTTCCGCAGTGTTTTAGACTCGTTTTTCTCGTTTGACTTTTTTCCGCAGTTTTTTAGACTCGTTTTTCTCGTGTTATTTTTTTCCGCAGTGTTTTAGACTCGTTTTTCTCGTTTGACTTTTTTCCGCAGTTTTTTAGACTCGTTTTTCTCGTGTTATTTTTTTCCGCAGTTTTTTAGACTCGTTTTTCTCGTTTGACTTTTTTCCGCAGTTTTTTAGACTCGTTGTTCTCGTTTGACTTTTTTCCGCAGTTTTTTAGACTCGTTTTTCTCGTTTGACTTTTTTCCGCAGTTTTTTAGACTCGTTTTTCTCGTTTGACTTTTTTCCGCAGTTTTTTAGACTCGTTTTTGTCGTTTGACTTTTTTCCGCAGTTTTTTAGACTCGTTTTTCTTGTGTTATTTTTTTCCGCCTTTTTTTAGACTCGTTTTTCTCGTTGGACTTTTTTCCGCAGTTTTTTAGACTCGTTTTTCTCGTTTGACTTTTTTCCGCATTTTTTGAGACTCGTTTTTCTCGTTTGACTTTTTTCCGCAGTTTTTTAGACTCGTTTTTCTCGTTTGACTTTTTTCCGCTGTTTTTTAGACTCGTTTTTCTCGTTTGACTTTTTTCCGCAGTTTTTTAGACTCGTTTTTCTCGTTTGACTTTTTTCCGCAGTTTTGTAGACTCGTTTTTCTCGTTTGACTTTTTTCCGCAGTTTTTTAGACTCGTTTTTCTCGTGTTATTTTTTTCCGCCGTTTTTTAGACTCGTTTTTCTCGTTTGACTTTTTTCCGCATTTTTTTAGACTCGTTTTTCTCGTGTTATTTTTTTCCGCAGTTTTTTAGACTCGTTTTTCTCGTTTAATTTTTTTCCGCCGTTTTTTAGACTCGTTTTTCTCGTTTGACTTTTTTCCGCAGTTTTTTAGACTCGTTTTTCTCGTTTGACTTTTTTCCGCAATTTTTTAGACTCGTTTTTCTCGTTGGACTTTTTTCCTCAGTTTTTTAGACTCGTTTTTCTCGTTTGACTTTTTTCCGCAGTTTTTTAGACTCGTTTTTCTCGTTTGACTTTTTTTCGCAGTTTTTTAGACTCGTTTTTCTCAATTGACTTTTTTCCGCAGTTTTTTAGACTCGTTTTTCTCGTTTGACTTTTTTCCGCAGTTTTTTAGACTCGTTTTTCTCAATTGACTTTTTTCCGCAGTTTTTTAGACTCGTTTTTCTCGTGTTATTTTTTTCCGCAGTTTTTTAGACTCGTTTTTCTCGTGTGACTTTTTTCCGCAGTTTTTTAGACTCGTTTTTCTCGTTTGACTTTTTTCTGCAGTTTTTTAGACTCGTTTTTGTCGTTTGACTTTTTTCCGCAGTTTTTTAGACTCGTTTTTCTCGTGTTATTTTTTTCCGCCTTTTTTTAGACTCGTTTTTCTCGTGTTATTTTTTTCAGCAGTTTTTTAGACTCGTTTTTCTCGTTTGACTTTTTTCCGCAGTTTTTTAGACTCGTTTTTCTCGTTTGACTTTTTTCCGCAGTTTTTTAGACTCGTTTTTCTTGTGTTATTTTTTTCCGCCATTTTTTAGACTCGTTTTTCTCGTTTGGCTTTTTTCCCTAGTTTTTTAGACCCGTTTTTCTCGTTTGACTTTTTTCCGCAGTTTTTTAGACTCGTTTTTCTTGTTTGACTTTTTTCCGCCGTTTTTTAGACTCGTTTTTCTCGTTGGACTTTTTTCCGCAGTTTTTTAGACTCGTTTTGTTCGTGTTATTTTTTTCCGCCTTTTTTTAGACTCGTTTTTCTCGTTTGACTTTTTTTCGCAGTTTTTTAGACTCGTTTTTCTCAATTGACTTTTTTCCGCAGTTTTTTAGACTCGTTTTTCTCGTTTGACTTTTTTCCGCAGTTTTTTAGACTCGTTTTTCTCGTTTGACTTTTTTCCGCAGTTTTTTAGACTCGTTTTTCTCGTGTTATTTTTTTCCGCAGTTTTTTAGACTCGTTTGTCTCGTTTGAATTTTTCCGCAGTTTTTTAGACTCGTTTTTCTTGTGTTATTTTTTTCCGCCATTTTTTAGACTCGATTTTCTCGTTTGACTTTTTTCCGCAGTTTTTTAGACTCGTTTTTCTCGTTTGACTTTTTTCCGCAGTTTTTTAGACTCGTTTTTCTCGTTTGACTTTTTTCCGCAGTTTTTTAGAATCGTTTTTCTCGTTTGACTTTTTTCCGCATTTTTTTAGACTCGTTTTTCTCGTGTTATTTTTCAAGTCTGGTTTTTTTCGCGTAGTTTTCGAGTTTTTTTTTTTTCGCGTAGTTTTTTTCGTTTTTTTTCAACGAAATTTGGTCCAGTTTCCGGACAACAATTTTTTTAAATTCCAATAAATTTAAATAAATTTAAATAAATTTGAATAAATTCACATAAAATCTTCCAAATTTACATAAAATCTTTCAAATTTACATAAAATCTTCCAAATTTAAATAAATTTAAATAAATTTAAATAAATTTAAATAAATTTAAATAAATTTAAATTTATTTAAATAAATTTAAATAAATTTAAATAAATTTAAATAAATTTAAATAAATTTAAATAAATTTAAATTTATTTAAATTTATTTAAATTTATTTAAATTTATTTAAATAAATTTAAATAAATTTAAATAAATTTAAATAAATTTAAATAAATTTAAATAAATTTAAATAAATTTAAATAAATTTAAATAAATTTAAATAAATTTAAATAAATTTAAATAAATTTAAATAAATTTAAATAAATTTAAATAAATTTAAATAAATTTAAATAAATTTAAATAAATTTAAATAAATTTAAATAAATTTAAATAAATTTAAATAAATTTAAATAAATTAGGGTTAGGGTTAGGGTTAGGGTTAGGGTTAGGGTTAGGGTTAGGGTTAGGGTTAGGGTTAGGGTTAGGGTTAGGGTTAGGGTTAGGGGTTAGGGTTAGGGTTAGGGTTAGGGTTAGGGTTAGGGTTAGGGTTAGGGTTAGGGTTAGGGTTAGGGTTAGGGTTAGGGTTAGGGTTAGGGTTAGGGGTTAGGGTTAGGGTTAGGGTTAGGGTTAGGGTTAGGGTTAGGGTTAGGGTTAGGGTTAGGGTTAGGGTTAGGGTTAGGGTTAGGGTTAGGGTTAGGGTTAGGGTTAGGGTTAGGGTTAGGGTTAGGGTTAGGGTTAGGGTTAGGGTTAGGGTTAGGGTTAGGGTTAGGGTTAGGGTTAGGGTTAGGGTTAGGGTTAGGGTTAGGGTTAGGGTTAGGGTTAGGGTTAGGGTTAGGGTTAGGGTTAGGGTTAGGGTTAGGGTTAGGGTTAGGGTTAGGGTTAGGGTTAGGGTTAGGGTTAGGGTTAGGGTTAGGGTTAGGGTTAGGGTTAGGGTTAGGGTTAGGGTTAGGGTTAGGGTTAGGGTTAGGGTTAGGGTTAGGGTTAGGGTTAGGGTTAGGGTTAGGGTTAGGGTTAGGGTTAGGGTTAGGGTTAGGGTTAGGGTTAGGGTTAGGGTTAGGGTTAGGGTTAGGGTTAGGGTTAGGGTTAGGGTTAGGGTTAGGGTTAGGGTTAGGGTTAGGGTTAGGGTTAGGGTTAGGGTTAGGGTTAGGGTTAGGGTTAGGGTTAGGGTTAGGGTTAGGGTTAGGGTTAGGGTTAGGGTTAGGGTTAGGGTTAGGGTTAGGGTTAGGGTTAGGGTTAGGGTTAGGGTTAGGGTTAGGGTTAGGGTTAGGGTTAGGGTTAGGGTTAGGGTTAGGGTTAGGGTTAGGGTTAGGGTTAGGGTTAGGGTTAGGGTTAGGGTTAGGGTTAGGGTTAGGGTTAGGGTTAGGGTTAGGGTTAGGGTTAGGGTTAGGGTTAGGGTTAGGGTTAGGGTTAGGGTTAGGGTTAGGGTTAGGGTTAGGGTTAGGGTTAGGGTTAGGGTTAGGGTTAGGGTTAGGGTTAGGGTTAGGGTTAGGGTTAGGGTTAGGGTTAGGGTTAGGGTTAGGGTTAGGGTTAGGGTTAGGGTTAGGGTTAGGGTTAGGGTTAGGGTTAGGGTTAGGGTTAGGGTTAGGGTTAGGGTTAGGGTTAGGGTTAGGGTTAGGGTTAGGGTTAGGGTTAGGGTTAGGGTTAGGGTTAGGGTTAGGGTTAGGGTTAGGGTTAGGGTTAGGGTTAGGGTTAGGGTTAGGGTTAGGGTTAGGGTTAGGGTTAGGGTTAGGGTTAGGGTTAGGGTTAGGGTTAGGGTTAGGGTTAGGGTTAGGGTTAGGGTTAGGGTTAGGGTTAGGGTTAGGGTTAGGGTTAGGGTTAGGGTTAGGGTTAGGGTTAGGGTTAGGGTTAGGGTTAGGGTTAGGGTTAGGGTTAGGGTTAGGGTTAGGGTTAGGGTTAGGGTTAGGGTTAGGGTTAGGGTTAGGGTTAGGGTTAGGGTTAGGGTTAGGGTTAGGGTTAGGGTTAGGGTTAGGGTTAGGGTTAGGGTTAGGGTTAGGGTTAGGGTTAGGGTTAGGGTTAGGGTTAGGGTTAGGGTTAGGGTTAGGGTTAGGGTTAGGGTTAGGGTTAGGGTTAGGGTTAGGGTTAGGGTTAGGGTTAGGGTTAGGGTTAGGGTTAGGGTTAGGGTTAGGGTTAGGGTTAGGGTTAGGGTTAGGGTTAGGGTTAGGGTTAGGGTTAGGGTTAGGGTTAGGGTTAGGGTTAGGGTTAGGGTTAGGGTTAGGGTTAGGGTTAGGGTTAGGGTTAGGGTTAGGGTTAGGGTTAGGGTTAGGGTTAGGGTTAGGGTTAGGGTTAGGGTTAGGGTTAGGGTTAGGGTTAGGGTTAGGGTTAGGGTTAGGGTTAGGGTTAGGGTTAGGGTTAGGGTTAGGGTTAGGGTTAGGGTTAGGGTTAGGGTTAGGGTTAGGGTTAGGGTTAGGGTTAGGGTTAGGGTTAGGGTTAGGGTTAGGGTTAGGGTTAGGGTTAGGGTTAGGGTTAGGGTTAGGGTTAGGGTTAGGGTTAGGGTTAGGGTTAGGGTTAGGGTTAGGGTTAGGGTTAGGGTTAGGGTTAGGGTTAGGGTTAGGGTTAGGGTTAGGGTTAGGGTTAGGGTTAGGGTTAGGGTTAGGGTTAGGGTTAGGGTTAGGGTTAGGGTTAGGGTTAGGGTTAGGGTTAGGGTTAGGGTTAGGGTTAGGGTTAGGGTTAGGGTTAGGGTTAGGGTTAGGGTTAGGGTTAGGGTTAGGGTTAGGGTTAGGGTTAGGGTTAGGGTTAGGGTTAGGGTTAGGGTTAGGGTTAGGGTTAGGGTTAGGGTTAGGGTTAGGGTTAGGGTTAGGGTTAGGGTTAGGGTTAGGGTTAGGGTTAGGGTTAGGGTTAGGGTTAGGGTTAGGGTTAGGGTTAGGGTTAGGGTTAGGGTTAGGGTTAGGGTTAGGGTTAGGGTTAGGGTTAGGGTTAGGGTTAGGGTTAGGGTTAGGGTTAGGGTTAGGGTTAGGGTTAGGGTTAGGGTTAGGGTTAGGGTTAGGGTTAGGGTTAGGGTTAGGGTTAGGGTTAGGGTTAGGGTTAGGGTTAGGGTTAGGGTTAGGGTTAGGGTTAGGGTTAGGGTTAGGGTTAGGGTTAGGGTTAGGGTTAGGGTTAGGGTTAGGGTTAGGGTTAGGGTTAGGGTTAGGGTTAGGGTTAGGGTTAGGGTTAGGGTTAGGGTTAGGGTTAGGGTTAGGGTTAGGGTTAGGGTTAGGGTTAGGGTTAGGGTTAGGGTTAGGGTTAGGGTTAGGGTTAGGGTTAGGGTTAGGGTTAGGGTTAGGGTTAGGGTTAGGGTTAGGGTTAGGGTTAGGGTTAGGGTTAGGGTTAGGGTTAGGGTTAGGGTTAGGGTTAGGGTTAGGGTTAGGGTTAGGGTTAGGGTTAGGGTTAGGGTTAGGGTTAGGGTTAGGGTTAGGGTTAGGGTTAGGGTTAGGGTTAGGGTTAGGGTTAGGGTTAGGGTTAGGGTTAGGGTTAGGGTTAGGGTTAGGGTTAGGGTTAGGGTTAGGGTTAGGGTTAGGGTTAGGGTTAGGGTTAGGGTTAGGGTTAGGGTTAGGGTTAGGGTTAGGGTTAGGGTTAGGGTTAGGGTTAGGGTTAGGGTTAGGGTTAGGGTTAGGGTTAGGGTTAGGGTTAGGGTTAGGGTTAGGGTTAGGGTTAGGGTTAGGGTTAGGGTTAGGGTTAGGGTTAGGGTTAGGGTTAGGGTTAGGGTTAGGGTTAGGGTTAGGGTTAGGGTTAGGGTTAGGGTTAGGGTTAGGGTTAGGGTTAGGGTTAGGGTTAGGGTTAGGGTTAGGGTTAGGGTTAGGGTTAGGGTTAGGGTTAGGGTTAGGGTTAGGGTTAGGGTTAGGGTTAGGGTTAGGGTTAGGGTTAGGGTTAGGGTTAGGGTTAGGGTTAGGGTTAGGGTTAGGGTTAGGGTTAGGGTTAGGGTTAGGGTTAGGGTTAGGGTTAGGGTTAGGGTTAGGGTTAGGGTTAGGGTTAGGGTTAGGGTTAGGGTTAGGGTTAGGGTTAGGGTTAGGGTTAGGGTTAGGGTTAGGGTTAGGGTTAGGGTTAGGGTTAGGGTTAGGGTTAGGGTTAGGGTTAGGGTTAGGGTTAGGGTTAGGGTTAGGGTTAGGGTTAGGGTTAGGGTTAGGGTTAGGGTTAGGGTTAGGGTTAGGGTTAGGGTTAGGGTTAGGGTTAGGGTTAGGGTTAGGGTTAGGGTTAGGGTTAGGGTTAGGGTTAGGGTTAGGGTTAGGGTTAGGGTTAGGGTTAGGGTTAGGGTTAGGGTTAGGGTTAGGGTTAGGGTTAGGGTTAGGGTTAGGGTTAGGGTTAGGGTTAGGGTTAGGGTTAGGGTTAGGGTTAGGGTTAGGGTTAGGGTTAGGGTTAGGGTTAGGGTTAGGGTTAGGGTTAGGGTTAGGGTTAGGGTTAGGGTTAGGGTTAGGGTTAGGGTTAGGGTTAGGGTTAGGGTTAGGGTTAGGGTTAGGGTTAGGGTTAGGGTTAGGGTTAGGGTTAGGGTTAGGGTTAGGGTTAGGGTTAGGGTTAGGGTTAGGGTTAGGGTTAGGGTTAGGGTTAGGGTTAGGGTTAGGGTTAGGGTTAGGGTTAGGGTTAGGGTTAGGGTTAGGGTTAGGGTTAGGGTTAGGGTTAGGGTTAGGGTTAGGGTTAGGGTTAGGGTTAGGGTTAGGGTTAGGGTTAGGGTTAGGGTTAGGGTTAGGGTTAGGGTTAGGGTTAGGGTTAGGGTTAGGGTTAGGGTTAGGGTTAGGGTTAGGGTTAGGGTTAGGGTTAGGGTTAGGGTTAGGGTTAGGGTTAGGGTTAGGGTTAGGGTTAGGGTTAGGGTTAGGGTTAGGGTTAGGGTTAGGGTTAGGGTTAGGGTTAGGGTTAGGGTTAGGGTTAGGGTTAGGGTTAGGGTTAGGGTTAGGGTTAGGGTTAGGGTTAGGGTTAGGGTTAGGGTTAGGGTTAGGGTTAGGGTTAGGGTTAGGGTTAGGGTTAGGGTTAGGGTTAGGGTTAGGGTTAGGGTTAGGGTTAGGGTTAGGGTTAGGGTTAGGGTTAGGGTTAGGGTTAGGGTTAGGGTTAGGGTTAGGGTTAGGGTTAGGGTTAGGGTTAGGGTTAGGGTTAGGGTTAGGGTTAGGGTTAGGGTTAGGGTTAGGGTTAGGGTTAGGGTTAGGGTTAGGGTTAGGGTTAGGGTTAGGGTTAGGGTTAGGGTTAGGGTTAGGGTTAGGGTTAGGGTTAGGGTTAGGGTTAGGGTTAGGGTTAGGGTTAGGGTTAGGGTTAGGGTTAGGGTTAGGGTTAGGGTTAGGGTTAGGGTTAGGGTTAGGGTTAGGGTTAGGGTTAGGGTTAGGGTTAGGGTTAGGGTTAGGGTTAGGGTTAGGGTTAGGGTTAGGGTTAGGGTTAGGGTTAGGGTTAGGGTTAGGGTTAGGGTTAGGGTTAGGGTTAGGGTTAGGGTTAGGGTTAGGGTTAGGGTTAGGGTTAGGGTTAGGGTTAGGGTTAGGGTTAGGGTTAGGGTTAGGGTTAGGGTTAGGGTTAGGGTTAGGGTTAGGGTTAGGGTTAGGGTTAGGGTTAGGGTTAGGGTTAGGGTTAGGGTTAGGGTTAGGGTTAGGGTTAGGGTTAGGGTTAGGGTTAGGGTTAGGGTTAGGGTTAGGGTTAGGGTTAGGGTTAGGGTTAGGGTTAGGGTTAGGGTTAGGGTTAGGGTTAGGGTTAGGGTTAGGGTTAGGGTTAGGGTTAGGGTTAGGGTTAGGGTTAGGGTTAGGGTTAGGGTTAGGGTTAGGGTTAGGGTTAGGGTTAGGGTTAGGGTTAGGGTTAGGGTTAGGGTTAGGGTTAGGGTTAGGGTTAGGGTTAGGGTTAGGGTTAGGGTTAGGGTTAGGGTTAGGGTTAGGGTTAGGGTTAGGGTTAGGGTTAGGGTTAGGGTTAGGGTTAGGGTTAGGGTTAGGGTTAGGGTTAGGGTTAGGGTTAGGGTTAGGGTTAGGGTTAGGGTTAGGGTTAGGGTTAGGGTTAGGGTTAGGGTTAGGGTTAGGGTTAGGGTTAGGGTTAGGGTTAGGGTTAGGGTTAGGGTTAGGGTTAGGGTTAGGGTTAGGGTTAGGGTTAGGGTTAGGGTTAGGGTTAGGGTTAGGGTTAGGGTTAGGGTTAGGGTTAGGGTTAGGGTTAGGGTTAGGGTTAGGGTTAGGGTTAGGGTTAGGGTTAGGGTTAGGGTTAGGGTTAGGGTTAGGGTTAGGGTTAGGGTTAGGGTTAGGGTTAGGGTTAGGGTTAGGGTTAGGGTTAGGGTTAGGGTTAGGGTTAGGGTTAGGGTTAGGGTTAGGGTTAGGGTTAGGGTTAGGGTTAGGGTTAGGGTTAGGGTTAGGGTTAGGGTTAGGGTTAGGGTTAGGGTTAGGGTTAGGGTTAGGGTTAGGGTTAGGGTTAGGGTTAGGGTTAGGGTTAGGGTTAGGGTTAGGGTTAGGGTTAGGGTTAGGGTTAGGGTTAGGGTTAGGGTTAGGGTTAGGGTTAGGGTTAGGGTTAGGGTTAGGGTTAGGGTTAGGGTTAGGGTTAGGGTTAGGGTTAGGGTTAGGGTTAGGGTTAGGGTTAGGGTTAGGGTTAGGGTTAGGGTTAGGGTTAGGGTTAGGGTTAGGGTTAGGGTTAGGGTTAGGGTTAGGGTTAGGGTTAGGGTTAGGGTTAGGGTTAGGGTTAGGGTTAGGGTTAGGGTTAGGGTTAGGGTTAGGGTTAGGGTTAGGGTTAGGGTTAGGGTTAGGGTTAGGGTTAGGGTTAGGGTTAGGGTTAGGGTTAGGGTTAGGGTTAGGGTTAGGGTTAGGGTTAGGGTTAGGGTTAGGGTTAGGGTTAGGGTTAGGGTTAGGGTTAGGGTTAGGGTTAGGGTTAGGGTTAGGGTTAGGGTTAGGGTTAGGGTTAGGGTTAGGGTTAGGGTTAGGGTTAGGGTTAGGGTTAGGGTTAGGGTTAGGGTTAGGGTTAGGGTTAGGGTTAGGGTTAGGGTTAGGGTTAGGGTTAGGGTTAGGGTTAGGGTTAGGGTTAGGGTTAGGGTTAGGGTTAGGGTTAGGGTTAGGGTTAGGGTTAGGGTTAGGGTTAGGGTTAGGGTTAGGGTTAGGGTTAGGGTTAGGGTTAGGGTTAGGGTTAGGGTTAGGGTTAGGGTTAGGGTTAGGGTTAGGGTTAGGGTTAGGGTTAGGGTTAGGGTTAGGGTTAGGGTTAGGGTTAGGGTTAGGGTTAGGGTTAGGGTTAGGGTTAGGGTTAGGGTTAGGGTTAGGGTTAGGGTTAGGGTTAGGGTTAGGGTTAGGGTTAGGGTTAGGGTTAGGGTTAGGGTTAGGGTTAGGGTTAGGGTTAGGGTTAGGGTTAGGGTTAGGGTTAGGGTTAGGGTTAGGGTTAGGGTTAGGGTTAGGGTTAGGGTTAGGGTTAGGGTTAGGGTTAGGGTTAGGGTTAGGGTTAGGGTTAGGGTTAGGGTTAGGGTTAGGGTTAGGGTTAGGGTTAGGGTTAGGGTTAGGGTTAGGGTTAGGGTTAGGGTTAGGGTTAGGGTTAGGGTTAGGGTTAGGGTTAGGGTTAGGGTTAGGGTTAGGGTTAGGGTTAGGGTTAGGGTTAGGGTTAGGGTTAGGGTTAGGGTTAGGGTTAGGGTTAGGGTTAGGGTTAGGGTTAGGGTTAGGGTTAGGGTTAGGGTTAGGGTTAGGGTTAGGGTTAGGGTTAGGGTTAGGGTTAGGGTTAGGGTTAGGGTTAGGGTTAGGGTTAGGGTTAGGGTTAGGGTTAGGGTTAGGGTTAGGGTTAGGGTTAGGGTTAGGGTTAGGGTTAGGGTTAGGGTTAGGGTTAGGGTTAGGGTTAGGGTTAGGGTTAGGGTTAGGGTTAGGGTTAGGGTTAGGGTTAGGGTTAGGGTTAG